>PVIJ01003213.1:0-140120 GCA_004024925.1 Scalopus aquaticus | reverse complement strand
AAATAAATCTTTAAAAAAAAAAAAAAAAGAAATACACTGCTGAGGGGAGCAGCGGGCGAGGCAGGAGAGGTCTGCCGCACCATGTGGAATTCTCCCTGGCTGGGCGTCGAACTCGCATCGCGCTCTGCCGACAGCTCCACAGCGCAGCGCTCAACCGCTGTGCCACCAGGGAGGCCCCCATGAAAGTATATTTAAAAGAAAGAAAATCTTTCCTTCTGAACCTAAGAGGCATATCTGCCAACATGCATGGGCAGTGATCCTGTGGGGAAAAAAAAAACTGGGAACTAGGAGCCAGTAACTCGAAAAAAATCTAATGAAATTAGAATCTCATAAGATGAAACAGAGGAGCCTCAGAAGCAGCAATTTACTTCCTCAGACTTGTTTCTATTACCAGGAATTTTCTACTGGGAATTTTGATCTTGAAATCTAACAGTTCAAAGTCTTCCATTTAGGAAAAATTGTCAAGGTCTTCAAGACTCTGACTCCCAGTAACAAGTCAGTGCATGGAACTTGTTGGCAAAATATTGAGATTTATTCTACAGACACAAACTCAGTGGTAACAATGGAAATGGGCCATCTCATTGACCTGGCTCTTTGCGTTTGAGAAACTAGTCACCAAAAGAAATAGGGTGAGTCCTTATCAGGTAAGGCTGACATAAAAAGAAACAAGCAACTTTCAGAAGGGTAGGGCATTGGTTAGCCAAGCTCTAAACAGCTTCTCTTTATACCATTTAAAAGAACTAGAGGGCCTCCCTGGTGGCGCAGCGGTTAAGCATTGTGCTGTGGAGCTGTTGGCAGCAGTGACACCAATTTGACGCCCAGCTGGGGAGATTCCCCTATGGTGCAGCAGACCTCTCCTGCCTCGCCTGCTGCTCCCTTCAGCAGTGTATTTCTGTTGATCTGCCTTTTCTGCTCCCCACTCTGTCTCTGGTGAACCCTCTTGCCGTCCCACGCCTTTGGCCTGTACCCCATCTTGTATGCAAAAATAAATAAATAAAAATAATAAAATTAAAGAACTAGAAATACATTTAAGAAAAATCCCCACCAACTCAACAAATCAAGCTAACTTCATGTTTCCATGTTTTCTTCTGGTAAATGGGTACTTATTTCACTGGGAGAGGAGAAGAGGGCAGTAAATGGCATCTTAGTACCTGACTGGTTCCTTTGAGCTAGTAACATCCCCATTGCCCTGAGAAGACCCAGCAGACTCATGGACTCCATTCCACAGGAAGCCTCAAAGTACACTCATTGGGTTTAAACCAGGGGAGTTGTGTTTTGGTTTAGAACAACAAATTCAGGTTCGAATCCTGATTCTCTCCTTTGTTAGCTGCATGACTTAGATAAGAATCCTCACCTCCATCAGTCTGTTTTCTTGTCCATCCAATAAGGTCTGCATGGATATTATACAGAAACATGTGTGCAAAGCACCTGGTCACACACCTGTCACAGGTTGAATTGCGCCCCCCTCAAAAAAAAAAAAAAAAAGAAAAAGGTGTTGAGTTCTAACTCCCAGTAACCTCAAAATGGGCCCTTATTTTGGAACTAGGGTCACTGAATGTAATTGGTTAAGATGAAGGTTTTTTTTTTAAGGTTTATTTATTTATGCATAGAAGAACTGTGGTATAGGCCAGAGGTGGGGGTGGTGAGGGGATTCACCAGAGACAGAGTGGGGAGCAGAACAGTCAGATCTACTGAAGTACACTGCTGAGGGGAGCAGCTGGCAAGACAGAAGTCTGTTGTGCCATGTGGGAAGCTCCCTAGCCAGGGATTGAACTCGAGCTGCAGTGGCTGCGAATAGCTTCATAGTGCTGAGACTTAACTCACTGCACCTCTATGGAGGCCCCTAAGATGAGTTCTTATTGGCGTAGGGACACCCAATCTAATGGCTGGTGTCCTCATGAGAAGACAGACACACAGGGAGAAATGCCATGTGATGACAAAGGCAGAGACTGGAGCTATGCAGCTGCAAGGAACCCAAAGATTTCTCATGACTGCCAATAAGAGGAAGAATGAAGAAGAATTCCCCTACAGGTTTCAGAGGGAACATAACCGGCTTACTTCTTGATTTTGGGCTTCCAGACCCTAGAACTGTTGTTCTGTTGTTTTAAGCAATCTAGGTTGTGGTTATTTATTACAGCTCTAAGAAACTATTACAATACACTGCCCAACAGACTTTCTGATGCTTCCTGCACTCAAGCATGGAGAGTAAGAGCTTTAAATGGACAAAGAAATAGCTCTCTGCTACCGCCCACAACAGACTGATGAACGCATCAACCCAAAGTGGATTTCATAACCAATACCTATTTACTAGTTATTATTCATTTCATCTATTACCCTACCCAGTCAACAATCTACTTTATTTTTTTTTAAAGATTTATTTTTTATTTATACATACAAGTTGGGGTACAGGCCAGAGGCGTGGGGCGGCGAGAGGGTTCACCAGAGACAGAGTGGGGAGCAGAACAGGCAGATCAGAAATACACTGCTGAGGGGAGCAGCGGGCAAGGCAGGAGAGGTCTGCCGCGCCATGTGGGATTCTCCCCGGCCGGGCGTCGAACTCGCGTCGCCGCTGCCAACAGCTCCACAGCGCAGCACTTAACCCAACAATCTACTTTCTTACAAAGACAAATTCAGGGAGGAGGCAACCATACATTTAAAGTCTATGTGAGTTGCTTAAAGGGAAAAACATTTTTCACCCTACAAGTGAAGCCTAGAATTTCTGTGTGTAGAGGGGGTGGGATTAGACTCGCACACAGAAGCTGGAGAGACTATTCTTGATAACTTCCCTACAACCAACATGAACACAAGGCTTATTTTGTTCCTTAAGTTCCTAAAACAGCCAATGGCACGATTATCATGTGCCACATGGGTCGCAGCATTATGCAATGGTGAAGACTAGGGGTCAGCGTGGGGGCTCTCACTGCTTCTAACACAACCAGATTCCCAGGTCCCATCTAGAGACTCCAGTGCCACTGGGCCACATTGGGATCTGGCCTCAGCATTTCCTAAGGCTCCTCAGGGGATTCTCATGTGCAGTGGGGTGGAGACTATATTGCCCATTTTCCAGCATCTGGTTCCTGATCTGCATCCATCCGACCATCAGGATGAGTTCTGCCTATACCACCGGTACTCAATCCTCCTGAGCACTCGAGCCACCTGGGGAGCTTTCCGCACCCTAATACACATATTGTCTACGGTGTGGCTTAGAATGGGGGCCACTGAAAGTCCTCCATGCTCTTGAACCACAGGCTCTGTCCTAGTATTTTTAAACATAAGCAGGGGTCTTTGTTATCTGAGGGAACTGCCTACTAAAATATGCTGAAGTAAACCAAGCATATGTAAGAATAAATCAACCCAAAAAAGCCTAAGCATTCATCAATGGATGAATGGATAAAGAAGTTGTGTTACATAGACATCTACATAGACATAGATACGGAAAAAGAAATAGGTATTATTCAGCCATGAGAAAGGACATTCTGCCATTTGTGACAACATGGACCTTAAGGCATTATGCTAAATGAGTTAAGTCAGATGGAGAAAAACAAATACTGTATGATATCACTTATATATAGAACCTAAAAAAGTCAGACTCATAAAAACAATACAATGATGGTTACCAGAGGTTGGTGGTGGGGATGTTGGAGAAATGTCTAAGAGTACAAACTAACAGCTAGTAGATAAATATGTTCTGAAAATCTAATGCATAGCAATGTGATTACAGTCAACAACAAGGATTATAAAGTTCAAAGTTTCTAAGAGACTGGATCTTAATTGTTCTCACCACAAAAAAAATGCTAATTATATGATGTGATAGAGGTATTAGATAATGTTATGGGGTCATGTAAATGTATCAAATATATAAATATATTAAATTGATACATTGTACTCTTTAAACTTATAAAGTTGTTTAATGATACTGCAATTGAAAGAATTCTCTAACCCATATTTAAGAGGAAACCAACTGTCAGTTTTCTTAGTAAAATAACTAAACGCAAAAGCACAAATGGTCCATGCAAGGATGCCAATCTCAGGTTCAGCTTGGCAGTACAAACAACAGATTAGAATTTAAGTTCCAGAAAGCTCCAGACAGACCCAAGGACACAATGAGCAACTGATTCATCTGTGAACCTAATAAAAGCTTGCTCACAATCACCAACTAAGGCATAGACTAAGGACATACAGTCATTGGAAAGAAGACATCTAGAGGGGAGTGCACACACTGATATACCTGAGAGGATTCTGAATGGGACAGTTACAACTTAAAGCTTAGAAGCTGATCACTATTATAGTTAAGTGCCATAGACCCAGTTAAGGTTTAAAAAAAATTTTTTTTTTAACTTTTAGCCCTTTGAAATTCAGCAACCCAGAAATGTTGACCACACATATTACATGACAACATTGAGTAATCTAATGGATCTTACGAAAGAACAAACTTCCATCTCTCCAACGGAATATAATAAAGCCCTTCAATCACTACAGAAAAATTTTGAGGGCAAAGGGGGAAAAGTAAAAAAAAAAAAAATTTCAAAGAGCCTTACTTTAAAAAAAGTGATACCATAGTCTAGTCTTTATGATGTTACTATTAGCGGTTTCTACTTGAACACAAGTCATTTTCATAGCCCCCTCAACACTGGGTACACTGTTACAGCTGTCATCAGCTAATACAAACAACATGTCCCAGAGACTTCCATAGCTCTTCCCACTCATTACCTCTGTGTAAGCCTCACTACTCAGGAGGTGGGCAGTTTATCTCAGAGTCTCAGAGAGGTTATATAGTTGGTATAAGGTCAGCAAGTGAGAAGAGGCAGAACTGTAACTCACATCCAGGAAAGTTGTCCCCAAACCAGCCTCTCTTATCAATAATACTTCAACTAGCAGTATAGTCTTCTAAGTAGACCAAGTCACGTTCCCATCAGACGAGAGCAGTGACACAGGGCCCTCGAACCAGCAGGCCACACGCTGAATGAGGGAGATGAAAGAGTGGGTAGGTCCTATAGAGTCTGCCCTGGCACTGCCCTGAGGTGGTCACTTCACCAAGGAAGGGAAGAAGACTTCCTCATAGAAGGTCCCCCGCAGGGCCTCCCCGGTGGCGCAGCGGTTGAGCGCTGCGCTGTGGAGCTGTCGGCAGCGGCGACGCGAGTTCGACGCCCGGCCGGGGAGAATCCCACATGGTGCGGCAGACCTCTCCTGCCTCACCCGCTGCTCCCCTCAGCAGTGTGTTTCTGATCTGCCTGTTCTGCTGCCCGCTCTGTCTCTGGTGAACCCTCTCGATGCCCCGCACCTCTGGTCTGTGCCCCGGCTTATATGTATAAATAAAAAATAAATCTTAAAAAAAAAAAAAAAAAAAGAAGGTCCCCCGCAAACACTTGCACATACCCCAACCATCATAAAGATCCAGAACCCAGGGAGAGCCCCGGGGAAGCCATGATCTACACTCCCACATCCTTAGGAGAAAAACAGTCTGAAAGAAGCCCACAAACTCCTGCTGGTCAGTCCACTACATTGCTCAGCCAGGAAGGCCTGGGTTGAATTTCTGCAACTGAGCAAAGAGCTGAGTAATTACTCAACTCTCTTACTCTACTAAGTCGACCTGCGAGATTCAGATTGGCTCCTCAGGAGTGATTCCATATCCTACAAGAAGAGACAGAAAATACAGGTTAAGTAAGAACACTGTTTTGACAAGATGTCAAAACTTAGAGGACTTCTTCTAAGAGGACTACACACAAATCAAGTTACCTGCAGCAAGGGAAGCCGTCAACTTGCCAGGATTACCACCTCCAAGGAGATGATTAAAAGGCTATATCAGGTACACAGTACAAAGCTACAATCAACACTACTAACATCCAAAAGAGGAAAAATAAAATCTACAGGACAAGGCAAAATTATGCTGAGGACTGTCCAACAGGAATATGGACACCAATTCACCATTACATACATATCTTTTAAACACTGGCCCTTAGTAAGACCCTTAACAGGCCTCTTCACCATCCCGTTAGAATACTGGTGATGCAGTAAAACAGGCTGCCACTTACTGTTTGCCAGTGAGCAAGTCGTTTTAATAGCTTAGCACAGTCTAATACTATGTGTCAAAAAAAAGTGGAGATGCAGAAGTGAGGGCAACTACCTCTCCAGTCACAGTTTCGTCATCTAAAATACAAGGGTCTAGCCCACTTCCAGAGGTGGAGAACAAGAAATAGCACAAATGACAGGTAACTGAGCCCACTGTGGGCATCCCCCACAGGCAGCCTGGGTGACAGGGCACATCAGGGGCACTCCAAGGAAGAGAGTGTCAATGTAGAACTCGGGTGAGAGGCCAGGTAAATCATGGCAAACACACAAACTATGTTTATGACTTATTTTGAAACGTTAACATTCTGTTGAAAAACAGGACATATTAGCAGTTATCCCTGAGTGGGGAGGCAAAGAAGAAACGCAGGTGAGTACAGAACTTCTCCTACAGCCTCCTGACACCAGGGACGTTATGTATTAGACTTCCATGAATAATTCGTGGCTCAAATGAAATAAATCCCTGAACAAAAAAATAGACAAAAAACTATATATACAGTAATAAGTTTGATTGTATAAATAAAATTTATGGATAAAGCTAGAAAATCAATACAAAAAGATTAACTGTGGGATTACTGGCTTTTCCTCTTTTTCCTATATTTTTCCAATTTTCTTCCACTGGCATTTTTTATATGATTATGGGAGAAAGTATCATTAACAAAGTGTTAGTTTTATTCTTTAGAAAAAAATGACCAGAAACACCTTTTTTCATAAAACTATAACATTTTGATAAGTTTACCTTCCAAGGATACCAGCTTTTGTTAAAGAATATTGTAGACGGAACCAAGATGTACATTTAGACTAGTAATAGTCTAATTGTTATAGGCTTTAAAATAAATTTTTTAAACAAAATAGTACCCCCAAATATTAAACGTGGTTAACATATGGTTTTCACACAAGTGCAGCTCACACCAGCACCCCATGAGAACTTCACAGTGGTGCCAAATGTTGGGCAATGTATAAAATGTGTTTTTTTCACAGCCAGGAATGTAAACACTTGTTTAGTGGCATTTGTCAGAAAAAACATCAGGGGCCTCCCCGGTGATGCAGCGGTTAAGCGCTGTGCTGTGGAGCTGCAGCGATGCGAGTTCCATGCGTAGTGGGGGAGATTCCCGCATGGCGCAGCAGACCTCTCCTGCCTCACCCACTGCTCCCCTCAGCAGTGTATTTCCGTTGATCTGCCTGTTCTGCTCCCCGCACTGTCTCTGGTGAACCCTCTCGCTGCCCTACACCTCTGGCCTATACCCCAGTCTGTATGCATAAATAAATAAATCTTTGAAAAAAAAAAAAGAGAGAGAAAGAAAGAAAAAACATCAGGTCCAGAGGGCCATGCAGCAAAGTGACATGGGAATGTGAAACTGCAGCAAATAGAAGATGAGACGCACAGCAGAATGTCAAGGCCACACCCGTGTTTATGGGAACACACAAGGTCAATACATATAACAGAGCAGGAGAGTCAGAGACAGACAGACAGAGGGTGTAAAGGGCCAAGGTGCAAGGGGCAAGAGATTGATGGGTAGTGGTGACAGGGCTGGAACTGTTGCCGAGGAGCACACCTACACTGAGGCAGCATTCCTGGCAGGCAGGACCACAGACACAGTAGGGAGACCTTGTTTTAGAGTCAGGATCTCAAGCATGTTCCAAAACCAAAGCATAGGGGGGTAAGTTATGGGCTTAGGGATCCAACTGTCCCTAACAGTCTGTAAAGCTTTGCGTTTTTAAGTTTGTTCTTCATGTTGTGAGTCTAACCACTCCCCCTAAGAAAGAATATTGTACCTTTTCTGAGTGGTATTATCTTGGCAGCTTATAAAAAGGTCTACCTTAACAAGAAAGGAGGATTAATTACTTTAGCAGTGGCTGTTTCAATTCATCAAGTGCCCAGAGAGTAAGGACTGCAGCCTTCGGTACCCCACACATCTGGCACAGAAACTGCCAGAACAGTGAGAAGAGGAGGAGCATTCACTATAATTTCTAACAACTGAAAAGTAATTCAAACCTGTATCTCCCTATACACTACTTTAGAAAGTTTTTCATCATCACATAAATACAGCATTTAAGTGTTATGTGTCTAAGAAAGTTCATTTCCTTTTTCAAGACTCTACAAGAAATGTTTAAGTTTCCTAAAAATAATTCCTAGATAGTTCTCAAAGGGTTATTTGCAGGCTAACCAAGATAAAAAACGGTCATATTTCTATCCCAACCCCAAAATACACTAAAAAATAACTTTAAATTAATGGGAAAGTTTCATGTTAATTCCCTGTAGTCAGTTGGCTAGAGTGAGTGACCAGATTTGTCAAGGGTTTTAAGTAAACTCTGAGCTGACAGATGATGACTTCGGGTTATCCTCAAGAGAAGAAACCACCATCACTGTAGCTCCACCATAAGACAAGGCTGAATTTAAGGAAAAGACACAACTTTTTCCAGCCATCTTGAAGATGTGGTTCATTTTTTAGTACAAGGCCCAAGTCTGCCAGCTGCAGAGTACTCAAAGATAATTACGTAAGAAGCTGTGGGGAAAATCCTACAATTAGGGGATCACAAAGGAACCAGTGGACAGGAATCCTCTTCAAAGCATTGAGAGTCATGCAAGTCTTCACCAGAGCAGCAGGACAGGTCAACTATTCCCATAGCTTGTGCCTGACTTTCGAGCACAGAGGCACAGCCCTGGCCTTCTCAGAGTGCATTAGAACTAAGTCCTTCAATATGCCAACGATCTCACAGATAAACAGTACAGATCGCCATGGAATGGGTTCATGTTTGTGCGCAAATTAATTTCCTTTGAGCAAATGATATTTTTATGCCTGCTTAACAAACAAACAGTCTCCCATGACAGATGCATTCATCAAACAATTGAGCTGCCTTCCACGTGGTCCTCTACCAATCACGTCTCCCAGCCAGCAAGCATAGGCTGCAACACAGCACCTCCCCGCAGTGTGCCTGAGGCCAGAGTTCAGATTCTGAAAACATAGTCCCACATTCCTGAATCTGCTATTCACAGCCACTCCCTCCTAAGAGTAGACAAAATGAGCCACTGAGGTTAAATCGCAGAAAACATCCCATTTTCCATGTCCCACACATCAAGCCTGAATACCACAATTTTCACAAATTCATTAAAAACTTGCAAAGTCAGGAACTTGAGAAGCTATACAAGCTAAACATTTTTCTTAAATCTTCCTTCCAGAAGTATTTTTCCCCCAAAAGCATGGTAGGTTCTAATCTGTTAGAACTTTAAAAATCCTTCCTTTTATTCCAAAGACAGTCTTGCATCAACCTAAGCCTTTACTTCCAGTATCCTCTACAAAGAGCAACCCAAACCACAAGCCCTCAAGATCAAAACGGGCAGTTTCCTGTCTTTATACATCTAATAATAGGGTGAAATAGCTTGCAGAGATAAGGTATACAAGTTTGTTTTATGATGTAGCACTGATACAGAGTCCAGTGAAATATCTAAATGTATTGTTGAAAAACTATCACCTTGCCCTGATGCCTCTGTCAGTGCAAACAATATGCATTCACTAAATTCAGATACCCCCAAACTTCATCTGAGTCTGTACTCTTCTTTCATCCATGAGACATTTTAATTACTGGCATTAATTACATTAATTAATTATAGGTAACAAACTTGAACTCCATCCTCTTCCCTTGAGACTCTTACTAGGTTATAATGCCTTGATGGCAAAAATTCTCTACCACAAGCATCTCTGCTGTGCACGTATGGACTTTTCATAAATACCTGTTGAATGCTGCTAACTAATCAGCTTTATAGAAAAAAAGACAAGCTACCAGGGCTATGGTACCAACGGCTTGGCAAATAAGATGGCAAAATAAGGATACCAAGTGTCCTAGAATATCTTTAAATTAATAAAGCAGAGGGAAGCACTATGAAAACTGCTATACAATAAGGACAAGTACTGTATTATTACAAAGCCTATAAGTAAAATTTAAATAAAATTAGGAAGATTTGAAGAAGAAAGTAGTATAAGCTGGCTTTCTTTTCTTGGTGAAACTCAAGACTGACAACTGAAAGGGATAAAGACAGATAAGGGTTTCCACAAAAGCTGACACAGCATAAGAGGAGGGGGGCAAATCAGCAGGAGCTAAGGTGGGCAGGGTAAAGGCAGCCATGAGCACTCATATTTCAGGATCTTCTTTATCCTTCCAGAAGAGGGCTACTTTCAGTCTAGCTAAAACAGCGTGAACACGCTTCTGCCTCAGATTGGTGAGAAACCTTATTATAAAACGAAAGAATAGAGGCTGGTGGTCTCCAAAATTCCAGCTCCGACATTCACCCTACTGAGACCCTCAAAGGCAACCAAGAGTCCCAGCAGTCACATGGGGCCGTCGTCACTACCAGCAGCCTTGAACCCACAGCTGCTAAGGATAATTTCCCCCAGTTTTTATTGCAAAGTAGTTGACATACATCACTGTATAAATATAAGGAGCAGAGCGTGATTGATTTACACATATTGTGAAATGATTACCACTAATAGGTTAATATCCACCTCTTCATATAGCTACAACAAGGCAATTTTTAAATAGGACACTGAGCCACTCCAGAAGACTGATGTTTCACAAAAGGGAAAGGGGGCCCGGGGCAGAAGCAAAGGCAGGAGCCGGCTATGCCAACACTTCTCAGAGTAAAGTAGCACTGGGCCTCCAAGCCAGTGTTCACACCCCACGCCATGGCAGAGCCATGAAGGGTCCCACACCAAGCTCTTACAGGCACTCCACATGCTCAGTCTCCAATGAGGGAAAGGAGTCAGAAAGACTTCCAGGGAACAGAAGCTACAATTCTTTTGGCCACGCTGCAACTTGGAGATAATGCACCTAAAGCAGGAAAGACCTTAAGAAATGTGTCTCAAAGGTCCTAACTAAGACTAAGTACTTCATTTTTTTTTAAAGATTTATTTATTTATGCATACAAGCTGGGGTACAGGCCAGAGGCGTGGGGCGGCGAGACGGCTCACCAGAGACAGAGCGGGTAGCAGAACAGGCAGATCAGAAATACATGCTGAGGGGAGCAGCGGGCGAGGCAGGAGAGGTCTGCCGCACCATGTGGGATTCTCCCCGGCCGGGCGTCGAACTCGCGTTACCGCTGCTGACAGCTCCACAGCGCAGTGCTTAACCGCTGCGCCACCGGGGAGGCCCTAAGTACTTCATTTTTTAAGGGCAATGACACTGATGCCAGTGTCTGTTTAAAGACAACACAAAATGTTTTAATAAGTCAGCTTAAGTGCCCAGCCTAGCATATTTTAGGGAACTCACAGTGCACATTTAAGAATTCTAGTCCTAGAGCCTCCCTTGTGGCACAACAGGTTAAGCGCTGCACTATAAAGCTACCCAGAACCACTGCAGCACGAGTTCCATCCTGGCCAGGAAGATCCCCACATGGCACAGCAGACCTCTCCTACCTCGCCTGCTGCTCCCCTCAGCAGTGTACTTCAGTCAATCTGCCTGTTCTGCTCCCCACTCTGTCTCTGATGAATCCTCTCACGCCACCACACCTCTGGCCTACACCCCAGCTTGTATGCATAAATAAATATATCTTTAAAAAAAAGTTCTTTGCCTATTATCTAACTATTGACTATGTAATTTGTATCAGTAAAACGTGTTTTCATTCTTTAAAAAAAAAAGAATTCTAGAACTAGATTACTACAATGAGTAATTACTAGAGTTAATCTAGATTAATTACTTGACTAAGTAATTACTAGAGTAGAGTTGCTCTCGATCAGTTACTCAGGTAGAGTAACTTCCCTGAGGGCAGGACTCTCTTTTGCTGGCTGCTGGGAAGAGAGCCAGGTAGTAGGTGGCACACAGTAAATACCTGTTGAATGAATGTCTTTTCCAAGACCTTCATTCTCTCAAAATTCAACTGCTTAATGACTACAGTGAAGGCCAAACCAGCACTGTAACACATACTGATGATTTTAGAAAGTCTTATGTCAGAATCACTTATAACTTGGGGCATACACACCCTATCCTGCTGGGTGTGGCAACTAGAACCACAAAAAACCTCAACTCCTTAAAACCAGGCTACGAAAGTGGTTGTTTCAATGAGAAAGGCAGTGGGTGGGTTAGTTCAGACAAATAAGACCTTTAGGAAATTTCTGTAAGAAAAATAACTTTTTTTTAAATTGTAAGTGTGTCAGCGGTGGGGGAGGGGGGAGGGGAGGATAAGGGCACAAAATGGAAGAGAGGAGAATACAGGGGACCATGGAGATGGATCACGGGTGAATTGGTGGTGGGCTGCCCAAGGGGAATACAAAATGTAAAAGACACAAATAACAATAAAAAAAAAAATGGATAAAAATAAAAAAATAAAAAAATAAAATGGAAAAAAAAAATAAATAAATTGTAAGTGTGTTTGGTATTTTGTTATTACAGGCCTCCTCAAAGAATTTCTTTAGCCAGGTGAAACAACTACTAAGGCTAGACCAACATCCTTGGTTTCTATTAACTAGTTAATTTTTGGGGTCATCAGTTATATTCTTTGAAGAATTTTTTTCAGCACTGAGAAATAGTGCTCATTTCCAAAACAAAACTCCTTGGGAAAAGGCTCCTGAGGTCCCCCTCAGCTGGATGTTTTATCTGTTTCCTTGATCTATTTGAATCCTTCCCATTGCCCATCTCAAGGCCCAGCAGCAATTCAAATTCACAACACTTGTAGATCCAGTAGTCAAAAGATCCTCTATTAGCTGACAAATAATAAATGTGAGAAAAACAACAAAAAAGCAATCAAACCCCACTTGACAGTGGCATTCACAGGCCATCCCCACTTTCTCACACCCACCTTGTCTTCACCTCCTTCCTGCTCCACTTTGCCTGCACCTACACTGCTCTCCCAAAGTCACCTATATCTTAAGGTTTTCTCAGTATTAAATTTCAGATGATCCCTCCTCCTTTTCTCCTTTTTTGAATATACTTTCCCTTGACTTCTGGGAGAAGTCACTGCCTATTTCCTCCTGTCCCCTCTGGGGTTCCTCTACAGGCTTTATGAGACAGCTCAGAAGCACATCAAACTTACTGCGGAGCCAGCAGGCAGTAGGGTGAGCAGACAAAGGGGCTCTCTGGGCTGTCTCTGGCATCATCTTGTGGTCTCTTCCTCTCGTAGCTGGTCTCCACCATCTCTGCCGCACGCCACTGGACTCCACCCTTACATGTCCAGTCTCTCAGCTCAAGTGTGCCCACTCACACACACCCACACCATACCCCAGGTGTCCACCACCAGGAATGAGTACACCGAGCCCACGATGCCAACAGCCTCCTGCATTCCAGGCCACAGGTGATAGCCAGAGGCCACTGGAACAAAAGCATGAGCAATCTTCATTTACCCTACACTTACCTTGTCCAAAACAGGCCCTCAGAGGCCACAGGGCTTTTGCACATGCTGTTTCCTCAACTCACCCAGCTAACACAATCCACACACTCCACAGGTCTCAACTGTGTTCTTGGATGCTAGCAAAACCCTCCTTGAGAGTCCAACCTAAATTAGTTTCCCTATTATTCTTTCCCACATTCCCTGCCATTTTACCACCATTTATAAGCCTCTGTTCATAAATTTATAAGCTTTGTTTAAGTTTAAAATCACCCCACCACTACCCCACCACCTCCTCTAGTTTCCATGAGAACACAGTGTTGAGTAAAATGTTCTTTTGAATTTTCCATCTCTAAATACAAACAATTAAATGGATTTCACAACATACTGCAATGCAAATACAAATATAATTGTTATTGTTTTTGCATGGTAAGAAACTAAGACCCCAGAAGGAATGGGTTACTATCACAGTACCACAGCAAAAGACAAAAATCAGACTTCTAACTCTAAACATATTTCCTAGTTCTCTAGAGAAAAAAAAAATCCAAAACAGATCTTTTCATTTTAAATAAAGGTATCTGACTAGATTAGATGCACCTCTGAAAATAGATTTTAAACCTCTGTAAAACTGACACACCCCACACATGCTAGACATTTTAAAGGCTAAATATAGCAATAGAGAGGACAAATATCTGAAGCACTGGGAGCACAGGAGCAATCATGTTCTACAAGGCAATAATGTGACATTATGTTAATGCCTCTCCTGATCCCCATTACCAAAATAGAGCTGGTAACAAGGAAAAAATTGCCAAGCTCTCCCAAATTTCAGATGGCAAATATATTCTCAAAGTGCACATAACAAACATATATTCTACAATACTTGTGAAACACAGTCCGCTTACCTCTCCCTACACTCACCTCCCAGCTCCCCAAAGGCAAGCACTTTCAATTCTTAACTGATTTTGTATTTACTTCCTATCTCTAAGGAACATGTTTACATAACTACTTCTTGAATGTTTAGTTTAAGCACTGGCTGTCAACTTTCAGAAGTGGAGGATTTAGCTCCCTTTCACTGACCACTTCTCACCACTACCATTTCCCACCAACACTTAGGCAGTAGTTACAGTTAGGGCATGAGTCAATATTTACATTATTATAACTGCTTCTTTAAAAACTATGAAAACTTTCCTAACCAGCACAGCTTTTTAATTTTCCCTGGCGTTAACGGCATTTTGGCTTATTTAACTTTATTGCTAATTTACCCACAAATATTTCCAAAATAGGTGCAGGCATACTGGGTACATTTCACTTCTCTTAATTGTCTTCTGCCCTGCTCCCATCAGAACTGAGGGATCTCTCAGCTGTCCTTTTGGGATCCCCCTTGCAATGGGGCAAGCCCCCCCTTGAATCTTTACTCTTTCTCTGGGTTCTCTGGGGTGCTCTCTCGTGGTCTTGCCTCTTCTGTGTCACCCGTTCACCCTCTCAGAGGCTGTCCTCTGAGTGATGCTGCCCTTACAGCCCTGACCTCTAGGCTCAGGTGTGCACACTTACGCATGCGCGCGCACCTATGCCCCAGGTGTCCACAACCAGGCATGCGTACCCTCGCCCACGCTCCCAAGCACCTTCTGCATCAGCACAACAAAGTCACAGGTGATAGCCACAGAGGCTAGTGGCGTAAAAAGCCTGATTAATTCACTTACCCTATACCCCTTTATTTTCATCCTAGGTCTGAGAACTTCTTCTTTAAACAAGTAACAAAAAGTATAACTATGAAGGAAAAAGATTGATACATTTGACTACATGAAAAATAAGAAAGTTCTGTCTACAAAAAAGCCCATAACAAAAATAAAACGCTTAGTCATTCAGTGGGAAATTTTTAAGATAGTTGAAAAAATATAGAATATATAGATTCGTGCATATGTGTACATGCACACACAAGCACAGAGACCACCCAATAGGAAAAAAGGGCGAAAGACACAAACACTTCTCAAAAGACAAAACACTTAGTAAACACATATAAAGAGATTCTCTTTGAATTATAAAGGAAAAGGCAATTCAGTGGTTTTCAGATACTTTAATAAATTGGCAAAAAGTAAGATTTCTGATGATCCCAAAGTACTGGCCAACTCTGGGAACTGCTGCCAAAACTACACACTGGCACACAATCACTTTGGAAAATAATCTGGAATTATCTAGAAAAGTTGAAAATGCACATGTTTACGACTGAAGTTCAAAAAAATAGGGGTAAATCAGTGCTGGAAATGTTAACAGATTTTCTACTCTCATTTAAAATAAATTCCTCCTTTATCCATGCCACCAGAATGAGGAGTTGAGATCAAAAACCCAGTCTCTTCACAGCAAATGAATTCTTTAAAAGCTACCAGCCTCTCAGTCATTTTCAGTTCTTGGGGAAGAGTCCCAATTAGGCTGGAATGGCTAGCCACCACCCACACAACTGTACTTGCCTTGTTTGATTCTCTAATTACAAACCCATTGCTCTTGTTATGCTCTCATTAAATGCAACTGTTGGAAACCCCAAAGCTTTCTTTACTGGTTTATCAGTCCTTAAAGATGAATGTTATCTTACCTATATAATTCTCCTGATTTATGCTCCTAAAATTAAAGTACTTCCTTTATTTGTGAATTCTTTATTGTTCTTTTGGCAAACAAGACCAGAGTTGGTAAGAGTCTACAGTCATTATCTTGGAAGTTTACACAATGCAATGGCTGCCCTTGAGGCACTGGTGGTAGAAATGAAATCCTCACACTCAGCTACCTGGGCAGCACTCAAGCCAATGTCAGATAGACTTAGTCTAGACAGGCAACACCCATGCTGGATTTCACCAGTTTCCAATCTTTTAATGGAATGAACAAGTCTTGTGACCCCTGGTATCAGTTTTACCTCTGCCAGTCTCTGGGACACTGTTCCAAAGGTAGAAATGAATTCACTCAGGGCCTGCCTCTCACATTCAACACATGAACACCAAGGTGAAGTTCTCTTTACTTCTTAGGATTTAATGTGGTCAAAGACACCCAGTACCCAAATCCTGTAAATGCCTTTTCGTTGGGCAATACTTAGTACAAACTGCTACTTAAATAATCTCCTAATTACACTTATAAAATACTGCACCTTCTAGCAGATAAATATCCTTCTCATATCCTTCATTACAATACAACCTACTTTCTCAGGAGTCTTTCTGGTATTCATTTTTAAAACATTATTTTGCTTTTGCTTTTCAAGCTTACTAGCAAGTCCTCAATGTGCACTGCTTAATTCTAAGCATTATTTTAACTGGAACCCTTGTGCACTGCTGGCATGAATGTAAATTGGTATAGCCACTGTGAAAAATACTTTCTAAGCTTCTAAAGTAAACTTTATTATTACCCTTGTCTTAAGTCTGAGTTGTAACTAAAACTTAAAGAAACTGAACAAAGTAGCCCAAGGCTTCTCAGCTCAATATCCTAACCAAGGGACAGATCTGACACCATAGCCTATGTATTCCACTATCCCAGATGTCCTCCCTTAACCCTAACTGTTAAGACATAAATTAGCTCATAATTACTACAAATGCAATGACTGGAACAAAGACTGAAGATAAACATTTTAAAAAGTAGAAAGTGGAATTATTTTATTCCAATTACTAATTTTTAAATGTCAGTTCTCTTTGGCAGGGTTATTCAGAACTGCACATAAAATACTGAAAAATAGGGCCTCCCTGGTGGCGCAGCAGTTAGGCGCTGTACTGTGGAGCTGTCGGCAGCAGCGATGCAAGTTTGACGCCCGGCCGGGGAGAATCCCACATGGTGCCGCAGACCTCTCCGGCCTCGCCCGCTGCTCCCCTCAGCAGTGTATTTCTGATCTGCCTGTTCTGCTCCCCACTCTGTCTCTGGTGAACCCTCTCTCTGCCCCACACCTCTGGCCTGTACCCCAGCTTGTATGTATAAATAAATAAATATTTTTTTAAAAATACTGAAAAATAAATCCTTCAGGATACATCTGGGTGGTGATATTGGTCTTTAAATTTACAATTATGCTGCTCATTCTAATGATTTACAGAACACTGGGGACAAAGCAGAGATGTCTCCCAAAAGCTAACTCCTTGCACTCTTTGTTCTCCCAGAGATGACAACCTTTAAAAGAAATATTCCCAAGGACAGGAGACTGTCCCCAAGTGAACACTGTATAACTTCATCCTTTCCAAGGCAGCAAAATCACTTCTGTAAGGGAGCACTGGAAACATCTTAGAACACAGTATTCAGCTGTACCATGTTCTAACTGGAGGGAGGTTTCCCTGCTGCCACTTCTCCAGACCAGTCCCAGGCGGTGGTAACCAAGGCCACCAGAGAAATGGGTACCATTATCCCTCCCCCTCAGAGAGAGCCACAAAAACAAAAACAAAAACAAAAAAAAAAACAGAAGGAGGTCTTTACTTCCCACCCAATCCCTCCAGCTTTTTAGATAAACTTACTTGCCAGATAAACGGGAAGACTGCCAGATAAACGAGAAGATAAAAAGAAATGGGATGTTCCTGTTCCCATGGACAGGTCAGCCTCAGTGAACAGGTCCAAAAGCTGGACTTTCACTACCAACTTTAAAAAGTGGGATCCGGGCCTCCCTGGTGGCGTGACAGGTTAAGCGCAGCGCTGTGGAGCTGTCAGCGGCTGTGTGCGAGTTCCATGCCCGGCCAGGAAGATTCCCATATGGAGCAGCAAACTTCTCCTGCCTTGCCTGGCTGCGCCCCTCAGCAATGTATTTTGGTCGATCTGCCTGTTCTGCTCCCCACTCTGTCTCTGGTGAACCCTCTCACCACCCTGCACCTCTGGTCTGTATCCCTGCTTGCATGCAAAAATAAATCTTAAAAAAAAAAAAGTGGGATCCATCATTCATGCCTGTATTTATCCATTTATTCACCCTACAAATATTTACTGAGAATATCCTATGCGGCGCCATCATAAAGGTGCTGTCAAAGACAGGCAATTTGGGTGGGGGGCGGGGGGAGAGACAATGAACAACAAAAAAAATAAGTCTATTATATACTGGAAAGGGAGAATTATGAATAAAATAAAACTGGAGATACGTAGTGTGTGTGTGTGTGTGTGTGTGTGTGTGCATGTGTGTATGCAGGAGGACAAATTATAATCCTCAAAGAAACAAAACCTTCTATTTCTGAGGATGGGAAATAAATGTCAGATTTCTTTAAGTACCAATAGTGACCTCATCTGTTTAAATTCCTACTATTTAATAACAAATTCAGCATCACGATAAAAGTGATATTCCTTTACTACCACTTCCTTAATGGGCTCTTATTGCCTCTCCAAAGAAAAGCCTAAAGCCAGTCAAATGCACACATCTTCACCCCCATTATTTTTATGGATAAACTCAGTCTGTTTTAAAGCTTTAAAAAGAAATTGCTAAAAAACTGCCAAATTAGAATCCTACATTTTCTAAAAACCACCAGCATGGTGCTCTCCTCTCTATCACATTAGTCTTGATTTTACAACATTCATAAGCACCCCGTTAAAACCAGCCCGTTGGCGGATGTGGTAATTCAGGGTTGCTCAACCAGCATGTGGCCATGTCATTTGCGACCCAGCTAAATGCCGAAGGTAAAGTGTACAGCTGCTGAAGAGATGTCATCCTTTCCCAAGGAATAGGAGATCTGCATCTCCAAGACATATGGCAATGTCATCCATCTTTTTGCAGGATTTTCCCCACCTCTTTTTGGTGGATCCTAATGCCTTTAAGAATAAGAAAACTACATATTCAATGTAAGTCCAAAGCAAACACCAAATAAGGCCAAAGCCAAGGGTACAATGACAACATGAAACCTGCTTGATTTGAGAACACAGCAGGAGGGGGAAGCCCTCATTTTCAGTTCATCACAGAGATTCTGGACAACAAAACCAGACTCTCCAGGGAGAAAACTGACCTGGGTCTCTATAAAGCATCAGGTTTTATGATCCTTGTCTTCGCTGCTAGATGGACTATAACCTGAAGTTTTTCCCAAAGTAACCACAAGAACATTCCAGAGTCAGTGTGTAGTAGTGCCCCCAAGTAAATAAAAGTGCCTGCTAGAAAACGCACCTTAAGTTTCCCTTTTCGCAAATCTTTAGGTCTCGTTCTCACTGTCTACTAAGGAAGACCACGTAGAGGCCAGGTGCTATGCTTAACACACTAAAAATTGCCTTCATGTGGCGGGGGAACAAAATCCTCCTCTGACCCCTTGGGTCTCACAAGGTACCACCAACCTCCATTTCCCAAGAGCCACATTAGGTGTCAGTGTGTTCAGGGGCACACGGAGGCTGACTAAGCCTCCTGCCCCCTACATGAACTTCCTCCCCACAGCTCAAAACAGGTCCCAGAGAAAGCCTACCTGCTGCCCACTTGTCACAAGGCTCACTCCAGACCATAGGTCAATCCACTACTCCTCTCATTCATATTCCTCAACTATCCCACCACTCCTTCCATCCAATAACCCACCAACCCCTACCCACTGCTTGCAGCTCAGTGAAGTCAATTCTTAACCAAACCAACTGCCAGCTTTCTCTCCTTCCCAGTCAGAAGTGCAGAAAGCATAATTCCCCTTGGAACTGCTGTCTCAGGGCTTATTGATCACATTCCCACTACACTTTACTCCAGTAGGGCTGCTCCAGAAGAGGCAGACAGTAGAGTCACCAACAATGAACCTAGGGCACAAAGCTCTATCCCTGGACCTCTCAGGTCTTGGTCTCCTCGGTATAAGGCAAGAGGTGATGGAAAGATTGAAAGTCCCTTTTAAGATTCCAAACTTTGAAAATACCAGATAGCCTCCCTAGATGCAACTAAAAAGACTAATAAATTGTTCCTTCATTGATCTGTTTAAACAGGTGGTCCCAGTTAATGGAAGTTGTCCTCAATCTTTCCAAATGCCTGCTTTTCAAAGAGCTTTGGCTCCTAACTTTTAGGGAAAAAACACTGCTTTTCTTAAATTGTACATGCCTTCATTTTTCCTCCTACCATTCCTTGGAAGAAAGTGAAAAGGAAAAAAACTGACCTGCTTGATTTCACTACTAAGATCACAAGCGTGGAACTGGTACCGACTCAGTTCCGACCCACCCTGCCTACATGCCGGACCATCACTTATGGGCCTCCTGAGGTCCGCCAGCGGACTGGCCATATGACCCCAGCCGCCACACTACGCGGAGCCCACCGAGCGTACAGAGCGCACACAGAGCGATTCCATCGAGTCGCGTCGGCCAGGGCGCACCCCCCTGTCACCTGGCACCGCACCCCGGCCGGCGCCCGGGCCCTCGTTCCCTCAGGTCAGGCTCCAGCCGATGTCTCTCCTTTCCAAGCCAAGTCTGGCCTCCAGGCTGTCTCTGGACCAGGCGACGAAGGCACCTGCCTTGCCTGGAAAAAACGCAGTGGCTCGCGAGTCCCTTTTGCCACAACCTCGACGGGCACTTGCAAGAGAAATGCAGAAAGGAAAACAAGCCCGAGGCAGGGCCAGCTCGGCCCGGCGTCTCCCATGAAATCGCCACCTGCTAGGCAGCACCGGGCTGGAGGCCGAGGGCCCGGCGGGGAGCTAGGTTCGGGGGCCCGACCCGCAAAGCCCGCCTGCCAGCCCAGGCGCGCCCCTTACCCGTGAGGCGACCGCCCCCCTCGCCGTGCCCTCGGCGCCGCTGCAGGATGAAGTAGCAGCTGCTCTTCTGAGTCACCCAGAGCTTCAGGGCGTTCTTCAGCAGCACCTCCTCGGGCTTGAGCCACATCGCAGCGGTCCGGCCGCGCCCGCGGGCCCCGGCTCACATTGCCCCGGCCGCCCGCCGCGCCGGGCCGAGCCTGCTCGGGAAAAGGTGGCGGCGGCTGGAACCGCAGCCAGCCGGTGCCCAGCGCTGGGAGAGTCCCGGGAGCGCGGCAGGCGAAGCTCGCGCAGCCCGCGCGCAGGCCCCACCCCCAGGGCCGCCCCCAGGGCCGCCCGGCTCCGCCCCCAGGACCCGCCCCTCCACCCTCACTCTACTCGCTCCCGCGGCGCCGCTGGGGTTTCCGAATCCCAGCCGCTCCCGCGCACAGTTCCGGAGTGGAGGGAGGAAGTCCTATCCCAGCTGCCAGATTCCCCCCTCCTCTCCCTGCGGCGCTCGCCGGATCGCGGCGGCTCTTCTCCCCTCCTCCGCCCCTCCTGGGAGGGAGCTCAGAATCGCAGTTGTCACCCTGCACCTTACCCTGGGAGGAGGAGGAGATGGGGAAAAGATTTTTGTTCTCACAGCTGCAGGTTTCCCAACCTAGGGCACTTCTCTTTTGGGGAACAGAATGCATGCCAGAAAATCCAGGTGTGTTTGGAATAACAAAACATTTAACTAACAAAAAGACATTCTTACAAATAAAAAGAATAACGTTAAAATTGTTAAACAATACTTTCCCAATGTTTTTAATGCTTAGCACATGTTTTTGATGTTCTCATAAGGGATCCCACGAAGCACTGAAGAGACAGTGATGTTGTAGGGCCCTAAGGCTGGTAACTGAACAAGCTCAAGCTGAGACACCCCGCCCGCAGAGGATGGCAATTAGGGACCCCCTGCAGGTCCCATACGCGAATGAAGCGGTCACGTTTGTTCTGAGAGAACTGAATGCTAGAAAATAATGGAGTAGGTGACAGTAAAGAAAAGCTACAGGAATGCAGAGGGGATTTTTTTTAAATGAGTATTTACTCAAAGATGTAGAAATGGACACAGGACGCTGGCCTTGAACAGGCTGGGGGCCTCCTACCAAACTCCATAGCAAGGCAGTTAAATCCTACCATAGGGAGAGAAAAAGAAAAAATTCCACCAAAATGTCCCTCCGGTTTTAAAAAAGAGATTTCTGATAAAGCATGAAGGTTAATCAGGACAGAACTGAGAAGTAAATTAAACCCCCCACAGGACAGCCAGGAACAGTGAAACCTCTTTATTGAAATTACACTAAGGAATCTGTTTGCAGAGGATCGGGAAAGATCACCTCAGAAAGCCAGACCTGACCTGACAGGTAAGAAGCCACTTACAAGCCCTGGGCCAAGGACTGCTGGGGCCAGGCAAGCCTCTGGTCCAGCACTGGCAGGCCCCTGACAGATATCCTCTGAGCAATACTGCGGAAGGAAGTCAGCTACAATCAAGGGGATTTGGATGCACCAGAGCAGAGAGGTCAGGAATGACAAGAAACTATTCCTTCCAGAAACAGTCTCTGGCTCCTCCTGCTATCAGACAGACACCCAGCAGGCCCTCACATGGCAGAGGTGAGTGGGAGATGGGCCATGCTCTGAAGAACTTCACGGTGGGAACAGCGGGAATGCACAAAATGAAGAGTTCATAGGAAAGAATTGAGAAAGCTTCACAGAACAGTGGATGCTTGACTGGAGTTTAAACAATGAGTATGTGTTTGCCATGAAGAAAAATAAGGGGAGGCATGTCTAGTAAAGGCAACAGCCCATGTAACAATATGGTTAAGGGCATGCCTCCGGAGTAACATTCCTAGAGCAACATTCCTTCCTGCTGCTAGTTAGTTGGATGACCTTGAACTTGGATAAGATACAAATCTCAGTGAGCCTCAGTCTACTTAATTATAAAAGTGGATAATCATAGCATCTCCTTTATAGGTACTAACTAGTGTGTAATATATTTAGACACTTGCAACACATATAAGCACTCAATAAATGTCAGCTATGACTAGTAAATGTGTAAAAGTCCCTGGAAACAAAGCAATCTCTATACACACTTAACCATAGTTAAACATTATGAAGCTCTCATTATCTACCAAATAGAAAATATGATAGACACATGGAAGGAGAAATGTGAAAGCCACCATAAGGGGATGGGAAGGGGACTTTGAGGTACTACTGTGTCCTGGTTCTGTTTCTTCCCATCCCAGTGACTCCTGCTTCTGCCTCTCATTAGTCAAGTCAAATAGGAACCAAAAGACCAGAGGGCACAGAGGATGAAATCTGCAGAGGCCAGTCTACTAGGCACAGGCAAGGTTGTCAAGATTGGAGAGGTGATCTGGAAGGGGCAATGGAGAATGCCCAGCACATGTGATCCCAGATTCTACTATCACTCATCTCTGGGTGTTTAGTACCCCTTTTTGGTGTTATGGGTTGAATTGTGTCCCTGAAAATTTTATATGATGAAATCCTAATCTCAGAATCTCAGTACGTGACCTTTTTTGCAAATAGGACCAGGGCAAATGTAACTAGTAAAGTGATGACCTTATAATGACCCTAACCCAGTATTACTGGTATCTTTGTAATAAAGGGAAATTTGGATATAGACACATACAGAGAAACACCATGTAAAGACTAGAGTTACACTACCACAAACCAAGGAACTACCAGAAGCTAGGAAAGAAGGCTGGAACAGATCCTTCCCTACCACCCTCAGAAGGAGGTAACACTGTTGATACCTTGATCTCGAACGTTCAGCCTTCAGAACTGTGAGACAGTGTCTGCTGCTTCAGTGACATATTTGTGGTACTTTGGTTCGGCAGTCCTAAAAAGAGTTCTACTTAATCTTGCCCATACCTGTTCAGTAGTGAGTCTCTTGAGTGGTTCCAAGTTGGATTCTGTTTCCTGTCAAGAGTTTAACTCCAAGAATGATCCCAGGAAACATAGTTCTTCAACATGACAATCTGAGCTGGAAAACCTTGTCAATGTGTATTGAAAAGAAGATAGGATCATGTCTAGGAATGAAAAATGGAATCTAGGGGCCTCCCTGGTGGCCTAGGGTTTAAGTCTCAGTGCTATCACTACAACAGCCTGAATTTGATCCCTGGCCAGAGAGCTAACCCACATGGCACAGCAGACCTGTCCTGTCTCACCTGCTGCTCCCCTTAGCAGTGTATTTCAGTCAGTCGACCTGTTCTGCTCCCAACTCTGTCTCTGAGGAATTCTCTCATTTCAGTGCAGAGAGAGGGGCATCCCCGAAACCCCAGACCTGCCCTATTCTAAATAGCTTCTGCCATACGCCACATCAATACAAAACATACAGGACCTTTTGTGGAAAGAAACTTTAACGCAATTAGAAAAGACAGAGAAGACAAAGAATATAGTATCTAAGTCAAGCATCCAAAGTTATCCAACTCCTCGTGGGTAAAAGTCCAGCCAAATGGGACTGGCCCAAAGCAAGTCTCGAAAGCCTAACACAAATCTAGAACAGTTTTTGGCAGGGACCCATACAAGAGGGTCAGAAACAGTCAGACAATTCTGAGAGGAACAGAGCAAAATCAAAACCAGAATCAACATAGCCATCTTTAACTTCCCCATGGGTCTCTCACCCACATCTGTTTCAATCAGTCCAGGCCAGTGCAGCTTCTTTACAAGTCTCTCTGCTCCTTGGGCCTCTTCTGGCTTTCCATCCTTCTTCCGTCTCCTTCTGTCTTCTGTCTGTGTGTCTCTGTGTCTTCTTCTGTGTGTATCCTCTCTTCTCCAGATTTTATCTCCTTCTCAGCTCCACCCTACCTCGGGTGGGACAGGGAACCTGGGACACCCTCTTTTTCCTGGGGACCACCCTGTTACACTCTCACCCGCCATACCTCTGGCCTACACCCCAGTTCTTCGATGCATAAATAAATAAATAAATCTTAAAAGAAAAATGGAATCTAGGGCCTCCCTGGTGGTGCAACGGGTTAAGCACAGCGCTGTGGAGCTGGCGGTGGTGCAGAGTTCAATGCCCGGCCAGGGAGATTCCCACATGGCGCAGCAGACCTCTCCTGCCTCGCCCGCTGCTCCCCTCAGCAGTGTATTTCAGTCGATCTGCCTGTTCTGCTCCCCACTCTGTCTCTGGTGAATCCTCTCACAGCCCCACACCTCTGGCCTGCACCCAAGCTTGTATGCAAAAATAAAAACAAATCTTTAAAAAAAAGAAAAGAAAAATGGAATCTAGATTATTAAACCAAGGAGGATAAAATATAAGGTTGCATTCAGCAAAACTTACGAATTATGTATCCACTAACCCAGGACTCATTTTGAAATGTGTTATGTTCTGCACCAATGAGTGGCTCTAAGGTTTGATTCCTTGGTTTATTGAAATGTAAATCTAACAGTGGCCTATAATCAATGACCTTTAGGTTGACTGCTAAAATGTCACTGGCATTTTGTAGGTAGAACTAAGAAAAGTGTGAAGGCTTAGGAGCTTGGTATGTTTGAGTGGATATATTATATGTAACCAACTTGGGCAATACCCTAAACCCATGTAATGCCCCTGGCCATCAGCACCGCCCACACAACCGTGCCATGCATCTTCATCAAGATGTTTTTTGTATCTCAGAGGAAACAGTTATAATCTGAGCAGTCATATCAAATGGCAATGATTGTGAGTCCATACCTGTGCCAAGGAAAATTTCACAGTTAGGAAATGTACAAGTGAGCCATGTCTTGTCCCAAATTCTTTCCCTAGTTTTCCACTAGTTTGTTTCACTTGTTTATAAGACAAAACAAGTGAAAAAAACCTATACAAAACCTATACTAATAACTCTCACAAAATAAATAATCTCGGTCTCCCTGGTGGCGCAACAGGTTAAGCACAGCACTATGAAGTTATCCAGAGTTCGACAGCTGGCCACGGCATGAATTCAATACCTGGCCAGGGAGATTGCCACATGGTGCAGCAGACCTCTCCTGCCTCGCCCGCTACTTGCCTCAGCAGCGTACTTCAGTCAATCTGCCTGTTCTGTTCCCCACTCTGTCTCTGGTGAATCCTCTCACCTCCCCACACTCTGGCCTACAACCCAGCTTGTATGCATAAATAATCTTTTAAAAATAAATAAATAAATAATACTTTAATTTACATCATAATAGTGTTAGCAGACAAATGGGGCTTTAAAATTGGACAAAGGCAGTGCCCAAATTGCTTACCGGTCACTATCTTGGTTCTTGGTTCTGCACCCGCAGGCACAATTGCAAGACTAATCAGGTTTAGGGAACAATAACAATGGGATTTATTTAACAAACAGGGAAAAGCAAAGAATTACTGCAGTCAACATATGGTGTGTACCTTACTTAAAGCAATGTCCAGTCTGTTAAGTCCCAGAAAAGTAACAAAGGTGGCGTCTTCCCACCACTGCTGATGAGGAGCTTTTCTTCCAAACAGTAGGCCACAATTTCACAATGACGTCTTCCTTCTCCTGCAGATATGCAACAATCAGACTGTAGGCCAGGTTCCAACTCACGAAGACAACACAAAACACAACTGGAGATGCTCCCGAAACTGTGCCCCAGCACAGCACCAGGCCAACAACACTGCAAACAGCAACTACAGGGGCCAGATGGCCCAACAGACTACACTCATGCATTTTAGGAAGGCGCCCACTTCGGGCCTCTGCCTTCTTTCTTCAGCTGCAGTAAAGACAAAACTGGGAGCAGTTTCCTTCACTCGGCTACTTGCAAAGTCTCCAAAGTTGCTGGCCCCACCCAAAGTCACTCAAGATTTCAAAAATGCTTAATCCATATCCTGGTGGCTCAAAACTTTTGGTGTCTAATTCCCAAACTCTCAAATCTTGGCGGCTACATTTTCTGCCTCTTCCATTCCTACATCATGGTGACTGCCTCTTTCATTCCTACATCATGGCGACTGAATCTCCTTCTCCTTCAGTCCCTTTTATTTTTTTATCAGAAACTCCGCCCCAAAATGCAAACTTAGCATTTTCCCTGGGGCTCTTCATTCTCAACAGTAAACCCCTTCCAGGAGGCACTACCTTTACTGGACTTTGGACTCAGCCCGGTTACAATAGTACTAAATCAATATAAAATTATTAGACTGTAGGTCATGATGTTTGACTTCCTTGTCTCCTGGCAGTGTACTGTGGAAGGAATCTCTTCCTGGTTTAGTGTTATCAGTGAGATTCTTAAGTTCTTGGCCATAATGGAGAGCATCGCCTTTGAGAAGAGTTTGTTCATAAGTCCCTTTATTCAAGTTCATAGACTTTCCAGCAATAATTTGAAAGAGGGACAACTAATGTTTGCCCAAAAGAGTAGATTGTAGGTTAAACAGAACCAATGCATTTGGCCAAGGTAAAACATACGCTATTTAATTTGGCTAACTGGGTTTTTATTATTCCATTAGTGTATTCTACTAACGTAATAGGGTGGTCCCCAGGAAAAGGGTGTGTTCCAGGTTCCCTGCCCCACTCAAGGAGGGTGGAGCGGAGCAGAGGAGATAAGAAGCTGGAGAAAGAGAGAGAAGAGACAGAAGGAAGGAAGGATGGAGAGCCAGAAGAGGCACAAGGAGCAGAAAGACTTGTAAAGAAGCTGCACTGGCCAGGACTGACTGAAATAGATGTGGGTGAGAGACCCTTGGGGAGGTTAACGATGACAACGTTGAAAGGTAGGCACGGTCCTTACAAATGTTGATCTGGATTTTGATTTTGTTCTTTTCCTTCGAGAATTGTCTGGCTGTTTCTGACCCTTTTGTATGGGTCCCTGCTGAAAGGTGTTTTAGACTTGTGGCAGGCTTTTGGGCCCTGCTTTGGGCCAATCCCATTTGGGTGGACTTTTACCCATGAGGTGAGGGGTAACTTTGGGTGCTTGATTTAGAAACTACATTGTCTCTTGTGTATTGTACACTGATTATATTAAAGTCTGATTCCACTTAAGGTCTTGTATGTTTTGTATTGATGCTGTGGATAGCAGAACCTATTTCAAGGGGGCAAGTTTGGGGGTTCCAGGGGGGCCCCTCTCCCTGTCCTGTAACACTAACACAGAAGACTGGAGGTGATATGCACATATAATGTACATGGAGGAAACACACAATACAGAGATCTCTTAGTTTTCATTTAGAATTTTAGCATGAATCACTTCGCTTAGTTCCACAGTTCTGTGCACCAAGTTAACAAGTTTGGGGAATCCAAAAGTTCCCTTTTTGGATAATTAAGTCTCAAATCAACTTGGACTAACTTAATCCATGTGGAAAGGAATTTTCAAGAAGATCCATAGTTTTCAGTATATTTACAAGGTTATAAAATATCACCAGCACCATCTAATTCTGGAATATTTTTATTAAACATTCTAAAAGAAAACTAGTTCTCATTCAAGCCATTCCATTCCCCATTTCTCCTAGCTGCTGACAACCACTAATCTGCTTTCTATGGATTTGCCTGTTCTGGACATTTCATCTAAATGAATTTGTATTATATGTGGCTTTTGTGTCTGGCTTCTTTCACTTACCATAATGTTTTCAAACATTATTGACACTATATCCTGATCAGTATTTCATTGCTTTTTCATAATACCCATTACATGGATATACCATATTTAGTTTATCAGCTAATGGATACTTGGGTTATTTCCACTTTTTGGCTATCATGAATAATGCTGCTATGAACATTCATGTGCAAGTTTTTTCATGAATCTGTTTTCAGTTCTCTTTATGTATAGAGCTGAGAGTAGAATTGCTGGGTTAAATGGAAACTCTGTTTTACCTTTTTGAGGAACCATAAAGCTGTTTTCCATACCAGTTGCATTATTTTATATCTCTATCAGCAATATCTGAGAGTTTTAATTTCTTCCAATCTAATCCTTGTTGTTGTCTCTTCTCTAATTGATTTGAAAGTGGTATCCCATCATGGTTTTGGTTTGTATTTTCCCAATGGCTAATGATGTCGCACATCTTTTCAAGTGTTTATTGGTTATTTGGATATCTTTAGAAAACTATTCAGATCCATTGTCCATTGTTAGATCGGACTGTCTTTTTATTTACAGTCTGTATTGGTCTGCTCAGACTGTCATAATTTTGTTACTTTCTCACTTCTGGAGGCTGGAAATACAATACTAGGATACCAGCGTGTTCACAACCTCCTTGGTTTGCATATGGCCACCTCTCACTATGCCCGCAAAGGGCCTTTTCTACCTGTGTGCCTGCAACCCTAGTATCTCTTCCTCTTCTTAAAGGACATCTATCATATTGGTCCACCTTGGTGATCTCATTTAACCTTAGCTAGCTTTTTTTTTTTTAACTAGCTCTTTAAAGGCTCCCTCTTAGATACAGTCACATTGGGGTTAGGGCTTCAAAGTATGAATTCTGGGTTAACATGATCCATTCCATCGCAAAGTCCCTTATCAGATATATGATTTGTAAAAATAATCCCATTGTGCCTTTTTGTCTTTCTTATTTTTTGAAGTATCAGGTTTTTTTTTTAAGATTTATTTATGCATATAAGAGCTGGGGTGCAGGCCAGAGTTGGGGGGCGGGCGGTGCGTGAGAGGATTCACCAGAGACAGAGTGGAGAGCAGAAGAGCCGGATTGGCTGAAACACATTGCTGAGGGGAACAGCGGGAGAGACGGGAGAGGTCTGCTGCACCATGTGGGTCAGCTCCATGGCCACGGATCTAACTCGTGCTACAGTGGCTGCTATAGCTTCATAGTGCTAAGACTTAACCCCTTGTGCCACCCAGGGAGGTTCTTTTTTTCTTTTTTGATGGTATCTTGTTTGTACAAAGCTTTTAATTTTTATCATGGCCATTATATCGTTATTTTTTTGTTGCTTATGTTTTGATGTCCTATATCTAAAAAAAAATTGCTTAAACCAAATTTTCATCTCTCTGCTTCTGAGTTTTATATTTCTAAATTTATGTCTTTGATCCATTTTGAGTTAATTTTTGTAGGTGTTGTGAAGTAGGGGGGCAAATTCATTCTTTTGTATGTGGAGATTTCATTGTCCCAAGACCGTTTATTAGAAAGATTATTATTTTGGGGGGCCTCCCTGGTGGCACAGCAGTTAAGCACTGTGCTGTGGAGCAGTCCGCAGCGGTGATGCGAGCTCGACGCCCGGCGGGGGAGATTCCCACGTGGTGCGCCTACTGCACCTGCTGCTCCCCTCAGCAGTGTATTTCTGTCGATCTGCCTGTTCTGCTCCCCACTCTGTCTCTGGTGAACCCTCTCGCCACCCCATACCTCCGGCCTGTACCCCAGCTTGTATGCATAAATAAATAAATCTTAAAAAAAAAAGAAAGATTATTATTTTTTCCATTTAATTGTCTTGGAACACTTATAAATAATAAATTGACCATAATGTAAGAGTTTATTGCTGGACTTTCAAATCTATTCCATGATTTTTTTTTTGCTTATGTCTATACCAGTACTATACCATCTTGATTGTGCAGATTTCTAATAAGTTTCAAGTCAGAAAGTGTGAGTTCTCCAATTTGTTTTTCTTTTTCAAGATTGTCTTTTCTACTCTCTTGCATTTCCACAGGAATTTGAGATCAACTTGTCAATTTCTGCAAAAAGTTTTGATGGGAATTGCATTGAATCAGTAGGTCATGTTGACTACTATTGGCATCTTTTTTTTTTTATTTATACATACAAGCTGGGGTACAGGCCAGAGGCGTGGGGCGGCGAGAGGGTTCACCAGAGACGGAGCGGGTAGCAGAACAGGCAGATCAGAAATACACTGCTGAGGGGAGCAGCGGGCGAGGCAGGAGAGGTCTGCCGCGCCATGTGGGATTCTCCCCGGCCGGGCGTCGAACTCGCGTCACCGCTGCCTGCGACAGCTCCACAGCGCAGCGCTTAACCACTGCGCCACTGGGGAGGCCCTACTATTGGCATCTTAACAGTACTAGGTCTTCCAGGAAACCACGAACATGAGATTTTTTTCCATTTACTTGGTTCCTCTCTAATTTCTTTCAACAATGTTTATAGTTTTCAGCATACAAATCTTGCACTGCTTTGCTTTGCTTTGCACTTCCTTCTAAATATTTTATTGTTTTAGATGCTATCTTAAGTGGAATTCACATAAACAGTCTTAAATGGAGCTATAATAGTTACAGCTTTTTTTTAAAAAAAGGTTCCCTTATTAAAACTCCCCTACAAAATCTCCCTATTTGTTTCTTATCATTTTGCTTTCATTTTTTCTGTCCTTTTGCCCACTTCTTTGCCTGAATACACTCACTTTTGACAAATATAAACAACCTCTAACCTCTCTAAGGTGAACCAAAGCAAACTGAAGTTTAATAAAGAAACAGAGAGCTGGAGTGTTTCTGTTTGCTTATCAGCTGCCTTTTTTCACTAGAATTGTCCAAACTACATCATGCAGTATCCCAAGCTTCTTACCTGGAAAAAAAAATTCATGAAAACAGTCATCAACTTTCTGAGATTTGCATTAATGCTGGATTATCCTAGTGAATATTAATGATGGCTGAGGCTGACCTTGGGTGTAGGAGAGAATGCTGCTATCCACGTAGCCTGTTTTGATGAACTTATATAGAGTTCTCTGCTTGGTAATTTATATCTCTTCCTTGATAAAGCTTGTGACATACACACCCCCAGTTTCTGGAACTAGAGGTTGATTCCTTTTGCTTGAGACATTAGGGTTAAAAGCAGTTAACCCTGGGATGGGTTACTTAGTAAACCTTAGAAGCCTTTTATTCCTCCATGTATTTGCCTCACAGGTCAGGTTTCTAGACCATTATCTAGCAGATAAAAGAGCCTGCGTATCTGACTGTGAGCAGGGTATGGAGTGTGCCAGCGCAGAGCAGACACACTCATTTTATCTAGAACACTTGGGGTACTTCTGATTTATCAGATTTACTCTTGTTCAAGGTACATAACAGTGCAAGGACTTTATTTAAATCATTAGATCCAGGCTCCTCATTCTCTTATTTCACTGTTCATCAGCAACACCTCTAGCCTGAGCTGAGTTTCCCCAATCTTGCCACTCCTGCCTCTCTCCCCGAGGTACAAAGAAACCATAAAATGAACTAACCTGAATAAAGAAAAGAAACATAGTTAGACAAAACACAACGTCCTGATATGGCAGGCCTGATGACTTTATGAGTCAGGGCTGTGGATTTATTAAAGTATTGCTTTGGAATCCAGGTGTGTGATTCTAGCAACAGAATCACTTCTTATCCATATTTGGAACTAAAAGTTAACACACTCCCCCCTAAAATATTGTACAGTTAGAAAATGACATCTAGACATAACTCCATACTTACGCATAGGTGTCATTCTTCTGCTTTGCTCACCAAAATTTATCTACCACCACGAAGATAACTTAGGGAAAGGGCCTACAAGTGTGTAGGCACATTTGTAGTTTTCATTACCATAAGGCTGAGATTTATCTTTGACAATTTATCTTTGACAATTGTAATAAAAACCTTTTAATATTGCTAAGGGGAAAGCTATTTCTTGAGTGAGCTTTCTTTTGTTGTTATTTTCAAATTGTATTGACTTGCCAGTCATTTATATAACCATATAATTGAGTTGAGTGTGCTTTGTTTAGCACAGTTGATCCTACTAGCCTCACAGAAGTCCTTGACAAAAAACTCATGCTTGACCCAAAGGAATAAACTTCAAAGATGGTGCTGAGCCTTCTGATTCACTGTTCTAACATCCCTGGAAGATGAGGGTGGGGCAGTCCTCAGCGTGAAAGGCCAGCCCTTCAGGGACTCTTGGGGAACTGGGAAGGGTCCTAGACACATGGGGAGTGAGCTGGACTGTTTTCTCGTCAGATGTCCCCATTTGACGAAAGGCGACACCTACCAGGAAAAAGACAGTGTCCACCAAAATCCAGTCCTCCTTTAGTTACAGAGAGAGCACCATAAAAGTGGGAGGTGCCATTTTCCTCCTCTTAAATAGGGTAGAACTGAGCTGCCTGGTGTACCTATAGAACATGGAAGGCAGGTGGGCTTGCAATGGAGTCTTCTTGTTCCTGTGACCTAACTTTTACCCTGGAGCTCCTGGGAAGAAGACTTGGAAGGAGACACATGGAGGATATACAAAGGCTTGGAATAGAGACATGTGGGGAGGTTGACGATGGCAGCCATTATCTTGATGGGGTATTTCTTTTTGCTCCAGCATTCTGAGACCAGCTTCAGAATCCCTTTCTTATGGTTCCCCCTGAAAAGGTGCATCAGATTTGTGGCAGGCTTTCAGGACTCACAGGCCCGAATTTGGGCCAATCCTGTTTGGCTGGGCATTTGCCCACGAGGGGATGGGGGGGGGGGGGGGGGGGAGGGGTTATTGGGAAAAATTATTAGGAACATCCTTTCTACTCTCTGTATGCACACTAATTCTATTAAATTTCTTTCATACTAATAGTCTGCTTTGCCTTTGTGCACATATAGCTGGAAATCTTTGAAGCATGCAAATTTGGGGGTCCCCAAGCACCCCTTAGTTGCATATTAACACTTCCTTCCTACACTCAAGACTAGAGTACATTTCTCAGTCCTCCCTCATATCCTGGAGCGTCATGAGGTCAAGTGCTCACCAGTCAAGTGAGAAGTGAGGGGGTATTTGAGGTCTGCTCTTCTAAAACTTCCGTGAGCCCCTCTCCATTGCCTTCACCCCCTAAAAAATCAAGGGTCCCTCTTCCTGAGGGTATCCTTCTGGTTTTAACCCCTACCCCCTACCCTTTTTTGCTCCCACACCAGAAGTTTCTTCTGCTACTCCATGTACACAAACATTCAAGGCACAAACAATAAACTTAAGAGAGCTTCATGTGTGGAGCTGTACATCCACTAAAGTTCCCCTTGGGGTCATCCTTACTTCCCCCTCTGGTCTCAGTTCCCTTGTCTCCATGGAGAAGTAGGAGGGAAGAAAAGGCAGTCAACTTTCCCAGATCTGAAATGTGAGGTGTTGGCCAGTCAGGGGTCGTTGCCTGTCAGGAGTGGTTGTCTCCCTCTGACGAAAGCTCGCGGCATCCATGTTTTCCCTCCAGTGTCAAGCCCCTCTACTGGACAAAGCAGGGGAGTATGGAATGGGTACTATCCCATCTCTGCTTCCACTTCCACAGAGAGTTAACAGGAGTACAAACTAGGGGTTGGCCATTGTGCCCAGAGTCTGAGCCTTCTGAGGAGAACACTGAGGTGTTCTCCCTATGGAGCTATTGGCTATGATGACAAGCTGCTCGGAGCTTTAGGAAGGACAAGAACAACCTTATTCTGATAACATTCCCCATGTTCAATTAACAGACTTCTGCCCCCCTGGAGTTTCTTCCCTCAGGGGAGGATGATTAGCTATGGGTGCACTATCTGAACTGCTCAGGGATGCAATGAAGAAAGACACAACAAAGGTTGCATGTGGCCCTGACCTACAATTCAGAAAACACCCTCCTTTGGGCCCATACAGCAATAATAGCAAGCAGTTTTAATGATGTGAAACTGCTTATAAACTATTTTTCCCAGACTTGGTTGTTTTGGTTTTTTTTTTTTTTTGATCACTTGTGGTATGTGACAACCAGAAAGAAGTGGAAGAAATTGACTGAACAGAAACTATACTTTCTAAAAAAAGATTTATTTATTTATGCATACAAGAGCTGGGGTGTAGGCCAGAGGTGTGTGTGTGTGGTAGGGGGAGAGGATTTACCAGAGACGGATTGGGGAGCAGAACAGGCAGATCCACTGAGGTACACTGCTGAGGGGAGCAGCAGGCAAGACAAGAGAGATCTGCTGCGCCATGTGGGTAGCTCCCTGGCCAGAGATCAAACTCATGATGCAGTGGCTGGAGACAGTTTAACCCCTTGTGCCACCAGGGAGGCCCCAGAAACCATACTTCTATGGAAAAGAAATACAGCAAAATTTAAGTACTATCTTTCTGAACTACTAATGTCAGCAAAGTATTAACAAATGTTATTTGGAATATTGAAATGACAGTTTCCCCAAGTAAACCACCTTTGTCTAGTTAATGGTTAGAAAGGGCAATGTCAGGAATCTGAAAATGTTACAGAGAGGGATCTCCATATAAAGGGGAGGTTCCTTGTTCCCTGCTCCACCTAGTGAAGGGCGAGCTAAGCAGGGAGAAGAATCTTGGGAAGACTTTAAAGACGACTTGGGGGAGGCACGTGGAGCAGAGACACATGTGAAGAAGTTGCTCTTGCTTCTCAGCACTTAGACTTGCACCAGGGACCTGGGGGACATGGAAGAGACAGATAGGTAAGAAACATGAGGGGGTGCTGACAATGGCAGCCTTTATCTTGATTTTTACTTAACTTTTGCTCCTTTCTTCCCAGATTTGCCTGAACCCTTCTGCCCCTTTCCTATGATTCACTGACCAAGGTGCCTTAAACTTGTCCCAACATTATAGGGAAAGGTTTGGGGAACCCTGTTTGGCTGAGCATTTACCCATAAGGGGATAGGTAACTGTGGGTGTTTTATTGGGAAACTATTTTCCTTTATTCTCTCTATGCACACTAATCCCATTAAAGTTCTTTCATTCTAAGAGTAAGCTTTGTCTTTTTGTGGCAGATGGCAGAAAATTTGGCATGCAAGTTTGGGGGCCCCAGGGTGCCCCTCAGTCTGCACACTAACAGAAACATTGTGGGGGTGAAAGCTGCTCAACCTTGGTTTTCACACTCTGTGTGATGTGAAAGCTTCCCTTGACCTGTTTTTCCCACTTCCTGACTTGTAAGTATTTCAATGGTTCCCTGAGCTCTGCTTCTTCTGAATCGCTCCTGAAAGTCTCCAATGTTGAATTTCATAGTCAGCCTAAGATTCTGTGTAGGATTCTTTGATTGCCTCTCTCTGGCTAGTGAATTTTGTTTTGGAGGAAAACTACCTTGTCTACTTTTCCCACCACACACAACACCGTAGACAAAAAGGCATTTGCAGAATCATCAACTTTTAATGATTTGCTGAAACTGGCCTCCTCCGAGGCAGCTAATGGAGAATGTGTGTCTGCTTTGAGATTCCCATCCTGTCCCCAAGGCGGCTCGGCTTCTTACCTGGCCCTATTATCAAATCTGGCCATCAGACACCATGGGATTGATTTCACTTGGGGCCCTTGGACAGCGGAAGCAATCAGAACAGATTGAAGGTTGAAAGTGAGCTGAGACCTGAAGTCCCCGGCGAAGGGGCAAATGAGAGTTGTGGCTACATTGAACCTAGAGCCTACACTGTTTCAGGGAAATTTCACAATGTTTGCGTCCTGGGAAGAAGTGTTAGGGGCTCTGAAATCTAAGGAGAAAATGTCAAAACGAAATTAATTTTTATTTTAAACACCAAATCTTTAACATTAACTTTTTGACATTTAGTATAGCAACATGCATTTAATGTGGAATACAAGCTACTGCAATTTGCTGATGCAGTGTGGCAGATGGGACCTGCGCCTGGGCAAAGGTGGGACACCCTGGGAGGTATCCTGAGCTGCTGTCAGCCCTTGAGGCGGCCTGGCAAGACCGGACCAGGGTGTGCCCAGAGACGCACAGGACATACACACTTGACCAAGGTCTTCTTCTTGGGTATGGCCTTCTCCTTGCACTAACTGGGAGTGCTTCCTACATGCGCCTGGGTACCCCCCTAGCCTCAATCCTGGGGCCAACTTTGTGTTCTCAACACACCCCTGGATCCTTACCATAGATTCCCCCTTTCGGCTTTATCCAACTTGAATTGTTTTGTTATTTACAAATAAAGCAGTGCAAGAATTTGGGGCTCCTGCCTCCCAAACCTCCCCCTTTCTACAAGAAGGCAATTTAATTAAAGAAGCAATAAAATATTCAAAACTTTCAAATAATCCCCACAATAGGCTGGTTTGGGGGTATCTATTATACTTGAACAGGCACTTCTGCTAGAATTATTCAAGTAAATAGGTTGTTGCCAACTATATATGCTTGCCTTTATTACGTTTATTGTTTTGGGTCTATCTCTGCTGGAATGTAAGTTCCATACATTAAAGAGAATCTTTGTTTCCATCATTGTTTAATTAAAAACCTAGTGAGTGCTTTTAAGTATTTCTTAGAAGAGGGGTCTCCCTGGTAGCTCAAGGGGTTAAGTCTCATCACTATGAAGCTATCGGCAGCCACTGCAGCAAGAGTTCAATCCCTGGCCAGGGAGTGTCTGACCCAAATGGCACAGCAGACCTCTCCTGTCTTGTTGCTGCTTTCCTCAGTAGACCTGCCTGTTCCGGGCCACACTCTTGTCTCAGGTGAATCCTCTCACCCACCACACCTCTGGCCTACACTCCAGCTCTTGTATGCATAAATAAATAAATCTTTAAAAACAATACTTCTTAGAAGAATGATAAACACACCCTTTCCACAAAATACCCAGGCCTAATAGAAATCCTACTATTGGAAATAATCCTTTTAGATCATAAGCAATTAAACTCTCACATTACTCCCAAAGTGACTGATAAGCAAAAGCTAGATTTAGAAGGGGCTTCATAGGCCATTTGACCTACTCCTTCATTTTACAGATGAAGAAAAACAGGTCCAGGGAGGGGAATAGGTCCAGAGGAGACCACTCCAAAGTCTCACAAGTTTGAAGTTGACAGACCAGGCAGGAGTGCAGATCTTCCATCTCAATTCTCTTTCTCCTCAGCTCTCATTCCTGTTCCTCATTGGTGAGACACTGGAAAAAATCTGCTTTTCAACTATGCTACCTGGCTACACAAGCATGTCACATAAGGGGCATGGAACCAGATGCTTGAGGCTTGGCTTTCCTGCCCCCAAGGCACCAGCAAAACAGAAGGTCAAGTGCAAGCACCATGACAATCAGTTTTCTTTCTAGTTGATCTTTAGAAGAGGTGTTACTAGACTATCCTGAAGTTGTATCCTGTACCCGATAAGAAGGGTCACAGAAGGCAGTTTCCAAGATGAATCACTTTTTTCTGAGCGCTGAGTTTCCAGATTCAACACCTTTGATGAACTAATCAATCTCCCAATTGCTTTGCCCTAGCCAGCAAGGACAAAATTGGATTTCCTTTTGACATGTAACTGAAGAAATGATCACGGATGTTCAGTAATACAGCATTTTGTATTCCTGAAACCACTGTGGCTTAGCAAGGGGAAAAACCAGAATAAATCTGTGGCAAGCTGAGAAACCAAGTCCTGATTCCGCCCACTGAGAAAATCTGGGAAATAAGCAGCAAGGTGAAAAGCACTGGGAAGGATCTAAGAATGGAGCAAGAGGTGAATATGTCAGGATAATTGAGCAATGAACCTCATTAACAGACCAAAGAATCTACCACAAAGGCTTGACTGAGAAAGTTCAATGCCACTGACCATGGTCATCTCAAAATATTCCCATTGTATTTGCTGTCCATCATGTGTTTTGAAGCATAGCAACACACATATGGTGGCCAAGGTATAAAAAGACGTAAGTTGTAGCAGTAACATAAAAAATTTGATAATCTGTCATGAAATAAACTCTCTATATACACTTCCCATCTTAATATAAGAAAAAAAAACAGGAAAAGCTTGATGCTTGACATTTGGAGAGCTCTGGGAATGAAGAAGAGTAACACTAGAAGCTGGAATATAGACAGTTACCCCAGAAATATAAGTTACTCTAGAAATATGGCCTACTGAAGAGGTTTTCCTTTAACAAACTACCTTGATTTGTCACCACAGGGAATGACTTTTCTTTCAAAGTCGTTTGTCCACAATCCTTATATCCCAGATCAAGACAAACTCTAGCTGTGGGTCCCCTCGGCTGGCAAATCATTTGGCGTCCCTTCAAACTGACATTCTTCAAATATTTTTGAACATTTTCTTAGTGGGGGTAGAAAGAACAGATTGTCTACTAATAAAAACTGTACACCTCTTTTTTTATGTTGAAAATAAAGGATTTATTATATGCCTGTGAAACGCAAAAATGCACCAGATAATTAGGAGTTGACTATTCAGGCTCTAGCAAGAGGGGAACACTCAATGAGGAACATCTCAATGTAAAGAAAGGGGCCTACGTTTTATAGAGTCAGGGAAGCCAGAGAGTCATCCACCAGGCCTAAGATGTCAAGAGAGTGGACAGTGAGGCCTATCTCAGGCAAACAGAAGGGAGGTTCATTGTGATCAGGGTTAACTGCTTCTCCTTGACCACAAAAGGGTAGGGAATTTGTCTACACAAAGTGTGTGTGGTTCTCCTAATCCTAGTGGGTCTCTGGGGAAATAGAGTTCAGGTGAAATCCACATTGTCATGCTTTAAATAACAACACTGAACTTTTTTTTTAGAATTCAAAATTTTTAGAATTTTCTTTCATCTCACCATTTTTTCTGTTACTTATGACTGGAGAGCATAAGTAGCCCACACTTTGAAAGAGCCACTGAAATGACCTCTACATGCCTTCTTCCAAATGTCACATGGCAAACTCTTGCCTGTATTTCTATAGTTTCGTTTCTCTGGTTTTCTTATGCCATGTTCTGATTCTGGCCATTTTATGACAAAAATACATGATGTGCACATGATCAGCACTTGATGTGTATGTGTTTGGCACGTGATCTGCCCGTGATAATCGTGATGTGCACGTGATCACTGAGTCATGTGAACATGGATGGCAAGTGATGTGCACGTGATCAGCACTTGATATGAACGTTTTTGGCATGTGATGTCCACGTGCTTGTTGCATGATGTGCACGTGATTGGCACGTGATGTGTGCGTGATCACTGTGTGATGTGCATGTGATCCATAGTGTGATGTGCCAACATCAGGTGTTTGACACACCAATGTCATGTGAATGACATGTTGACATGCCAGCGTCGTGATCATCATGTGAATGTTTTTCTATCAACATGCCAGCGTCATGTGAGTGAATGACATGTGACTGTTGTGTCTGTGAATGGCATGTCAATGTCATGCAAATGGCATGTGGATGACATGCCAGCATCTTGGATCGACGTATGAGTTGTATGTTATTGACATGTCAATGTTATGTGATTGACATACAACATCATGGGAATGACATGTGACTGACATGCACTGTGTTTTTTAGTATATCACAAGCTTGTATAATCCCCACTACCGTGCGTTCCGAAACATTTTTATTACCTCCCCCCAAAGCTCAGACCCATTAGCAATCATTCCCCATTGCCCACTCTCTTCCCAGAAACTGGCAACCATTAATCTATGTTCTGTCTTTAGTGAGCTTGCTTTTTCTGGACATTTCACATAAATGGCATAGAGTATGTTTCTATGTGTGTCTGGCTGCTGTCACTTAGTATAATGCTTCCAGTTGTAGCATATATCAGTACTTCATTTCTTTTTATTGTCAAATAATATTCCATTGTATGGATAAACCACATTTTGTTTATCCATTCACTCTTTGATCAACATTTGGGTGTTTCCACTTTTTCACTGTTACAAATAATGAAATTATGAACATCTCTGTACCAGTCTTTATGTGGGCACATGTCTTCATTTCACTTGGGCATACACCTGGGAGAACTGCTGAGTCATGTGGTAATTCTGTTTAGCTTTTCCAGGAACTGCCAAACTGTGCTCCAAAGCAGATACACTGTTTTATATTCCCATTAGGAAAGTATGAGGGTTCCTATTTCTCCACATCCTTGCTGACATTTGTTATTGTCTCTCTTTTTTAGAATAGTCATTGTAGGGTGTGTGATGTGACAATGCATTTCTCTAATGACCAAAGACGTTTGCATCATTCCCTATGCCTTTTGGCTATTTGTATGTCTTTTTTGGAGAAAGATGTTTCTCATTTCTTTTTTTAAAGATTTATTTATTTATGCATACAAGCTGGGGTATAGGCCAGAGGTGTGGGGTGGTGAGAAGATTCACCAGAGACAGAGTGGGGAGCAGAACAGGCAGATCGACCGAAGTACACTGCTGAGGGGAGCAGCAGGCGAGGCAGGAGAGGTCTACTGCGCCATGTGGGAATCTTCCCTGGACGGGTATTGAACTCGTGGCTAAGGAGAGCTTCATAGTGCTGTGCTTAACCCACTGCACCACCAGGGAGGCCCTGTTTCTCATTCTTAATTGGGTTATTTGTCTTTTAGTTGCTGAGAGTTAAGAGTTCTTTATGTATTCTGGATAGTAGTCTCTAATTTACAAATATTTTCTCCCATATTGTGAACTCTCTTCACTTTCTCAATAGTATTCTTTGAAGCACAAAAGTTTTAAATGTTGATAGAGTTCAGTTTATCTGTTTTGTTCTTTCATTGCTTGTGTTTCTAATGACATTTTAGTGTGGCTTAGAGCTTTGTGTGCCACCCCCTTCTCTCCCCACTTCCTGGCAGCCAGTTGGCTAACATGTTCTTCATCTGTTCCAGGCTAGGGCCTTAGAAACTGGGAAATGCCATTATGCAATGAGTATTGATGTAATTACTGTCTTTGTCTTTCTCCTCAAAGATGGTAATGCAGTGTCCAACCCCCTGAGCACAATTTTCAGAAAACTCCAAGACTTATCAAGGGGCAAAGTGATTACATCTCTTCCTGTTTGAACTTTCGAAAGACTTGTTCCATTTTCAAGTCTCTAAAACATCTTTTGGTAAAGTTCTTCCTATGACACACCTGCAGATAAAGGGCCCTGGGGTCAAACAGGGCCTGCCAAAAGTCTCTAGGAATTTCACAACACATGTTAGAATATTAAAGTCCCTAGAAGTTCTGAAATTAATAAATAACTTGAAACCAACGCTTCCCAAGTTATTTGAGCTACAAGCTATTACAAACAGGGAACTGAAAAATTTCCGAATGAGTACACATTTGAATGGTCAGAAGGGAGAGGATATCCTAATGACCACACACAATGAAAATCTACTAACATTTACTTCAAAGTGCATTGAGTTGCAGCCCCCCTCTCTTATGTTCGCACCATGTACAACACGAGGCCTCCAAAGAAGCCAGCAAGGGAGAGAAAGAATGGAGGAGCTTGGGTAGGAGTTTTTTACGGGCTGAACTTAGATCTTGCTCACACTGTCTTAGCCAGAACCAGATGCAATGTAGTCTTGATAGTGGGAAAAATGGGGCCTTTTAAACTTAGGCAAAGGCAGAGCCCCAATTGCTTACCAGTTACTATCTTGGTTCTGCACCCACGCGCACAACTGCAAGACTACTCAGGTTTGGAGAACTACAACTCTAGGATTTATTTAACAAACAGGGAAAAAGCAAAGAATTACTGAAGTCAACATATGGCTGTGTACCTTACTTAAAGCAATGTCCAGTCCTTTAAGTCCCAGAAAAGTAACAAAGGTGACATCTTCCCACCACTGCTGAGGTGGAGCTCCTCTTCCAAACAATAGGCCACATTTCCAAAATGGCGCCTTCCTTCTTCTGCAGATATGCAACAATCAGACTGTAGGCCAGGTTCCAACTTGCGAGGACGACACAGAACACAACTGGAGATGCTCCCAGAACTTCCATGGTGTCCCAGCACAGCACCAGACCAACAACACTGCAAACAGCAACTACAGCGGCCAGACAGCCCATCAGCCTGCACTCACGCATTTTAGGAAGGCGCCCACTTCGGGCCTCTGCCTTCTTTCTTCAGCTGCAGTAAAAACAAAACTGGGAGCAGTTCCCGTCGCTCGGCTACTTACAAAGCCTCCAAAGTTGCTGGTCCCAAAGTCACTGAAGATTCCAAAAATGCTTAATCTATATCTCGGCGGCTCAAAACTTCTGGTGTCTGATTTCCAAACTCTCAATCTTGGCAGCTACATTTTCTGCCGCTGATTCTTCTATTCCTACATCATGACAACTCCTTTCCCCTTCTTCTTCAATCCCTTTTATTTCTCATCAGACTCTCCACCCCAAACCGCAAACTTAGCATTTTCCCTGGGGCTATTCATTCTCATTAGCAAACCCCCTCCAGGGGGTACGACCTCCACCGGACTTTGGATTCAGCCTGGTTACAGTCTCTGCATTGAAGGAAAAGGTTTGGTGACACCTAACGTGGGACTGGCCAAACAGCTTTTAGAAACACTGGTCTAACGCTTTATCTAGTTTCAGAATAAGCACTGTGTTGATTGACAGCATGAAAAGGAGCCCCCAAGAGTGTGAGGGCTCTCTCCTAGCCTCCCTTTCAATGGTGAGACTACATCTTGCCTCAGAGCCTGTTCCTTTCTGTGGAACCAAGGAGAGCAATAATTCATATTTTTATTTTGTCATGAGACAAAACTGGGAGAATCATGTTAAATCAGATTGTGCCACTGAAAATCAGATCTGTGAGATACTAAGACTGACTCTGTACATGAACAGACCAGCCTGAATCCTGAAAAACTGAAATAGCCAATGCAGTAACATTGCCAACCTATAGCTGGTATTAGTGTTTGTACACATAAAAATGAGCAGGAAAAAAAGTAATGCTAGTAGAAAATACTTGATGTTTTCCCAGAAAGAACACTAGATCGTGGTGTGGTTGGTGCATCAAGAGACACTGTGAGTTCTGTGGTCGAAGGACGTAAATAGCCTGATCAAGACCCGTTAATATTTTACACACAAAAATCAATAACTCCCTACTGAGTGCATAGGATTGCTATTATGCTTCATTAAAGTGTATTTAAAGCCTTTTCAACCTCAAGGAGAGTGAGGGTCACTGGGCATGGGGATGAAAAAGAAACTGATGGATAGGTGATGAACAGGATCAGCAGAGGGGTTGTGTGGGCCTGGAGTATAAGGGGGTTGGGAGGGTCACGGGGTGTTGAGCAGGCTAGAGCTGCTGTCCAGGCTGGGCCAGCATGTCCCAAACCCACAGCAGCTGCCAAGACCAGCCTAGGTCATGCCCTTCAAAGATGGCTGAGGAAAGAGCAGCCCCAAGACAGGTCCGGCTTTGTGCATCCGGATGGGAGGGAAAGCTTGCTTTGGTGCAGTGTGATAACAGGCAAAGAACACCAACTATGAAGCCAAAGCATGGCTCTGCCGACTGTGACTCTGTGCAAGCCACTTATCCTCCCAACAGGGACTGCTGCCTCTGCTGTGACCAGGATGATGTGAGGCCTGGAAATAGCCCAGCTGAGCCGTTATGCAGAGTGGGCCATGCCATTGCTATCTGTCTGCAGGTAGTTCTCTCCCTGAGCATCCTATCCCCTTCTGCCACTGCTCACTCCCAGGGCTCATGTCCTGAAGTCAGAGATGGTGCTGTTTCTCTCCTGCTCCACCTTTGAGCAACTGGAATTGTCTCTTACCATTTCCAAGGCTCAGTCTATTTCACTCAAGATGAAAAACATTACACCTCGCCACTTGCAATGATTAAACCTGGCAATGCACATAAAGGAGCGAGGATACTGCTGGGCACAAGCTGACACAAGATTCTAACAACTGTTATTTCATTTCTTATGAGTCAGTGGTGTCAAAGTTGATAGAAGAGAGGGTTTATAAGAGGTGGTGATGGGTGATGAGCATGCGCACTGTGAGAAAGGAGAGAGAAACGAACCCTGGGAACATACACTGCATTGCACTGGTCCAGGTGGGAAGTGTACTTGCTCTACCACAGAGGCAGCTGTGAGGAAGAAGGTAAGTCTTCCAGATGCTTCTCTTTTCTCTGACAAGCATTTCCCAAATAGTCCTTTGTTAATTGCAGATGATTATGTTTTCTTGCCAGAGACTGCGAGGTCTTTTCTGAAGTGTCTGTTGGTAATTTCCTATCACTAAACTTGTAGGATTTTGTGGGGGGTTAAAAAGTAATATTGTAACCCAAATATGACCAGACTCTCCAGGCTGACTCTGCTATCATCCAGCACCTGAGGCTAGGGCTGAATAGTTAGATCTTTTTTAACATTTTTTATTTAAAAATTTCTTTATGCATACAAGCTGGGGTACAGGCCAGAGGTATGGGGCAAGAGGGTTCACCAGAGACAGAGCAGGGAGCAGAACAGGCAGATTGCCGAAAATACACTGCTGAGGGGAGCAGCGGGCGAGGCAGGAGAGGTCTGCTGCGCCATGTGGGAATCTGCCTGGCCGGCGTCAAACCCACGTCGCCGTTGCCGACAGCTCCACAGCTTAACCGCTGTGCCACCAGGGAGGCCCATCTTTTTTAAATTTTTTTAATTAATAGGATTCTATATATTTTTGAATTGTAAAAAGTGAAGCAAACTGTGAATTTTTTATTTTTTATGAACTCATTATTTTCCTCTATTTATTTATTGAGGTGACATTGGTTTACCACAGTGTATTTTTAGTAAAGTTCATACCTCTTCAAATGTATGTTACCACACTCACCCACCGCTAAAGCACCATAACCTTCCACCACAGTCCATTGGACCCCTCCACCCTATGCCATCTTGACCTTTTCAAAAACCCCAAGCCGGGCCTCCCTGGTGGCACAATGGGTTACGCACAGCACTATGAATCTATCCAGAGCCACTGCAGCACGAGTTCGATCCCTGGCCAGGGAGATTCCCACATGGTGCAGCAGACCTCTCCTGCCTCGCCTGCTACTCCCCTCAGCAGTGTACTTCAGTTGATCTGCCTGTTCTGCTCCCCACTCTGTCTCTGATGAATCCTCTACCACCCCACACCTCTGGCCTACACCCCAGCTTGTATGCATAAATAAATAAATTTTTTTTAAAAAGCCAAAAAACAAAAAAACCCAAGCCCTCTGAAAACTGTTGCTCTAAAATATCAATTATTTTACCATCAAAATGGGATTATTCAAGGGTAGAGGAATTGCAATTTGGGGCATGCAGGCTGTGGTATACCACAGGCAAATCCAGAGAATCAAAGGAGGGTAGCTTACTCTCACTGAGGAAAGGGGGCAGTTGGGAGGGGCTGTTCTAAATGAAAGTCCATTAGAGGAGACTGAGTGTCAAGTGGCAGCAGGGCTGCAGCACTTCTTACTGCTGGAGTTGTTATTGGGCTTCCTCTGGGATAGTGAAGTAGACTTCTTTCTGTCTGGAATCAGGAGGGTGTGCTGTTTTCTATTGGGGCCTGCCACTAAGGGTGTGCGTGAAATGATGGGTGAGAGCTAATGCACGAGAGCTCCCTCTACAGGCCACTCCTATTCCAATTTTAGCTGAGGTTTCCTATTAATTTTCACACAGATAATGATGTTCCTAGAAAGGAAAAGGAAAAGATCCCACTAACATCACCAGAACACATCAGAAAAGCTCACTGTAACATCTCTCATCCAAGGTTCTGTAACCGGGCTGAGTCCAAAATCCAGTAAAGGTGGTGCCCCCTGGAGGGGGTTTGCTGATGAGAATGAATAGCCTGAGAGAAAAATGCTAAGTTTACAGTTTGGGGTGTAGATTCCGATGAGAAATAAAAGGGACTGAAGGAGAAGGGGAAGTCAGTCGCCATGCTGAAGGAATAGAGGAAGCAGTCGCCATCATGTAGGAATAGAGGAATCAGCGGCAGAAAATGTAGCCGCCAAGATTGAGAGTTTGGAAATCAGACGCCAGAAGTTTTGAGCTGCCGGGATATAGAGTTTCGGATTGAGCATTTCTGAATTTTCAGTGACTTTGGGGCCAGCGACTTTGGAGGCTTTGCAAGTAGCCGAGCGACGGAAACTGCTCCCAGCTTTGTTTTTATTGCAGCCCAAGGAAGAAGGCAGAGGCCCAAAGCAGGCACCTTCCTAAAATGCGTGAGTGCAGTCTGTTGGGTCGTCTGGCTGCTGTAGTTGCTATTTGCAGTGTTGTTGGCCTGGTGCTGTGCTGGGGCACCACGGCACTTTCGGGAACATCTCCAGTTGTGTTCTGCGTCGTCCTTGTGAGTTGGAACCTGGCCTGCAGTCTGATTGTTGCACGTTTGCAGAGGAAGAAAGACGCCATTTTGGAAATATGGCTTATTGTTTGGAAGAAGAGCTCCACTTCAGCAGTAGCCGGAAGACACCACCTTTGTTACTTTTCTGGGACTTAAAGTGTTACAGGGCAGGGAGAGGGGCACCCCCCGAAACCCCAGACCTGCCCTGTTCTAAATAGGTTCTGCCATCCGCCACATCAGTGCAAAACATACAGGACCTTAAGTGGAAACCAGACTTTAATACAATTAGAAAAGACAGAGAAAACAAATAACATAGTATCTAAGTCATGCACCCAATATTATCCAATTCTTCGTGGGTAAAAGTCCACCCAAATGGGATTGGTCCCAAGCAAGGCCCGAAAGCCTGCCACAAGGCTAAAACACCTTTTGGCAGGGACCCATACAAAAGGGTCAGAAACAGCCAGACAGTTCTGGGAGTTAAGAAGCAAGATCAAAATCCAGAGGAACATTGTCATAGTTAACCCCCCGCCACGGGTCTCTCACCCACATCTGTTTCAATCAGTGCAGGCCAGTGCAACTCCTTTACAAGTCTCTGTGCTCCATGTGCCCCTTCTGGCCTCCATCCTGCTTCCTTCTCCTCCTGTCTTCTGTGTGTGTCCTGTCCTCTTCTCCAGCTTTTTATCTTCTGCTCAGCTCCACCCTTCAGTTCCCAGTAGTCCTCTCTTTGTTGATGATGGCGTTAAGGGATTAGTAGCCTTTAATGTCTGGGATCTTTTTGATCTGAGGTGGGGCCCCTAAACCTATCTGTGGAATTTGTTGCAGACATCCTTTTACCCCCCAAAAAAAGGACTGGGCACTGCTTTAACACTTTGTGTGCCGGTGCCCTTTAAATTTACCAGCCCTTGGGGCCAGCCATTTTCTGTGCCACCTCATGAATGGTATAAGCATTCAATAAAACACACACAACTCCTGAACTACTGGATATTAAAAAAACTGTATTATCTCTCATAAAACACCTTACACTTTCACCAAAACAATGTGTAAAGCTTCTAGACTGAGTACGATCAAAGAAATAGCTCCTAATAGTTCCAAATAAATCCACCGTGGCATGAAAAACCGGAGACTAGATGAACACGTATTAATATGTGAGCGGCCAACTGATACTGGTGACAAAAACACATACTAATACATGAGTGGACCACAAAGTGTTAAGTAAGGTAAACGATCATATGTTGACTTTAGTAATTCTTTGCTTTTTCCTGTTTGTTAAATAAATCCCATTGTTATTGTTCCCTAAGCCTGACTAGTCTTGCAATTGCGTGTACTGGGTGCAGAACCAATAGTGACAGGTAAGCAACTGGGGCACTGCCCTTGGTAATTCTGAAACCCCATTTGCCCAGTATCAGTTCTACTTCTTAAAGAGGCCACTCTCTCCTTTTAGCCATCCCTGCCTCCTGGTCCTCTCCCATCCTTCAGCCTCCCTCTCTCCTTTGTACCGCCTTACTTCCCCTCCTCCTCACTCTCTCTACCTTTCTGTTCATTTGCATCCCCATCTGATACCAGAAAAATGAGGCCTTTTTAAACCTAGACAAAGGCAGTGTCTCAACTGCTACAGGTTACTATATTGGTTCTGCACCCGCGCGCACATTTGTAAGAATACTCAGGTTTAGGGAACAACAACATTGGGATTTATTTAACAAACTGGGAAAGGCAAGGAATTACTACTAAAATTAACATAGGAAAAACAAAAGATTACTAAAGTTAACATATGGCAGTTTACCTTACTTAAAACAATGTCCAGTCCTTTTAAGTCCCAAAAGATAACAAAGGTGGCATCTTTTTGTCACTGTTGGCTGTAAAGCTCTTTTCCAGACAATAGGCCATGATTTCAACTCAACGTCTTCTTTCTTATGTTGATGAAAGTTTCCCGCCACTGTTGGTGTGGACCCCAATTTTATAATGGCGTCTTCTTTCTGACGTGTACCGATCAAACTGCAGGCCAGGTTCCAACTTCCAAGGACGATACAGGGCGCAACTAAAAATGCTTCCAAAACTGCATTGCAAACAGCAACTACAGCGGCCAGACAGCCCATCAGACTGCACTCACGCATTTTAAAAGGCGCCCGCTTTGGGCCTCTGCCTTCTTTTTTACTACGGTTCCTTTTCTCTACATAATGGCTTCTGTGTGTCCTCTTCCTGAGTTCCCCTTTTCATTTTTTATTTTTTTTTATTTATACATACAAGTTGGGGTACAGGCCAGAGGCATGGGGCGGCGAGAGGGTTCACCAGAGACAGAGCAGGGAGCAGAACAGAAATACACTGCTGAGGGGAGCAGCAGGCAAGGCAGGAGAGGTCTGTCGCGCCATGTGGGATTCTCCCCGGCCGGGCTTCGAATTCACGTCACCGCTGCCAACAGCTCCACAGCGCAGCGCTTAAGCGCTGTGCCACCGGGGAGGCCCTGAGTTCCCCTTTTTAAATATAAATTGCAGGCCCTGCCCAGAGGTAAATAAATCTTGCAGAACTCTCCTGAAGTTCACCTGGGCTTACCTGGCTGCAATTTATTTTTAACAGTAAACCCCTGTAGGGGGCGCCACCAGTTTACCGGACTTGACTCAGCTCGGTCACGCATTCACAACCCTGCTCAGAAAAACAAAGCTTCAACCTCAGGCTACACCCATAGAAGGGTGGAAACGGAGAAACTAATCAAGAGATAATATTTTCCTAGTCACAAGGCAAATATAAATTCATCTTTAATAATTTTTATATTAAGCACACTTGCTAATTTTTTTTCTCCTTTCAAGTAGCAAAGTAACAAGAGACTATCCTGTCCAGTAAGGGAAATGTAATTAACTTGCCACGTCTCTCCCCTCAGTTCTTTTTTTTTTTTAAAGATTCATTTATCTATGCATACAAGAGCTGGGGTGTAGGTCAGAGGTGGGGAATGGTGGTGGTGAGAGGATTTACCAGAGACAGAGTGGGGAGCAAAACAGGCAGACTGACTGAAATACACTGCTGAGGGGAGCAGCAGGCAAGACAGGAAAGGTTTGCTGAGCCATGTGGGAAGCTCCCTGGCCGGGATCCAATTCATGCTGCAGTGGCTGCCAATAGCTTCATAGTGCTGAGACTTAACCCCTTGCACCACCAGGGAGGCCTTCCCGTAAGTTCATAAGCTGGAGAAAACACTCTCTCAGAGTGTCAAATAACAAAATTTAGTTTTTACTTTGCTTTAAGGCTAATAAGTAGCCTAGTATTAGAGGAGTTGAATTTTATATGAGATTTGTTTTCCTTAGGACTCCATTTAATTTAACACTTTGTGTGCTGGTGCCCTTTAAATTTACCAGCCCTTGAGGCCGGCCATTTTCTGTGCCACCGCATGAATAGTATAAGCATTCACTAAAACACACACAACTCCTGAACTACTGGGTATTACAAAAACTGTAATATCTTTCATAAAACGCTTACACTTTCACCAAAACAATGTGTAAAGCTTCTAGACTGAGTACGATCAAAGAAATAGCTCCTAAGAGTTCCAAATAAATCCACCGTGGCGTGAAAAACCGGAGACTAGATGAACACTTATTAATACGTGAGCGGCCACCTGATACTGGTGACAAGAACACGTACTAATATGTGAGCGGACCACAAAGTGTTAAAGCACATACAATTCAGAACTAATGATGATGGATATTTTTGTTTAGCAACTAAAGTAGGCTGATACAGGATTCCCTCTGGGCCTTGCAGACTAGAATACTGACTGTCATTGTTTTGCACTATCTTTCCAAGAGCCTGAGTATAATGCATAGCCTGGGGCAAAGGGCAGGATCATCTTTCCAAGGATCTGAGTATAATGAACAGTCTGGGACAAAGGGCAGGCATGCTGAGTTAGCCCTCTGTAACCAAGGTCAGACCTGCTAACTGTCCATTATAAGACATGTAGGTTCCTCCATTTCCTATCAGTTCTGCACTGGGTGCAGGTGAAACCTGGGAGCTGAGGTTCTGAAACTGGCATAAATGCTGCTGCTCTGTTGCTATGAGTCATAACCATGCTTCATGTCTGACCCAGGAGCCTCCTTCCCCACCAGCAGCCATGAAACTGCATGAAATCTTCAAGACCCATCACAATACTTGACTGGGTGGTGCTCTCCCAGGGAAACTTGAGTAGACATGATTTTACAGCTTTCAGGCTCACCAGCTTGGAGATGAGGTGCTCTTGGTCTCCCTGGAACATGAATGCAGGAGCGGGGTCTCCGTCACCCATGAAGTCAGTGATGAGTTGAGCCAAGACTGGACTGAGTCCTTGAACTAGGAGTCGCTGTCAGGAACTTTAATGGAAGTTAAGACTTTCGTTACTATAATAAGTTGCTTCATTTACTATAGCAAACTATTTCAGTTTACTATAGAGTGGACTGGTCTCTACTGTGGCTGTTTACTATTGAGGTGAGGCCAGAGGTGCCAGGGTGAAAGAATTCACTAGAAATAGGGTGGAGAACAGAAAAAGTGGATTTATTGAAATACCCTGCAAGAGTGTAGGGGGCAAGACGGGAGATGTATGCGCCCCAAGAAGGGCTTGAGGCTATCTTTTAAAACCTGTTATCTGCAGGGATGTCTGGTATTGGGCATTGACCTTTGGCACAAAATATGTCCTGGCTCTGCTTCTGCTCTCATGGCCAAGGTGATTGGTCTCAAGGCCCAATTCCCATGACAACCTTATTGCTTCCCTTTATCTATTCAAGCCTTCTAAACTTGCCTGCTGGGCAAGGAATTGGGGCTTAGTTTTAACCTCAGTAATGATACCCCAACATCTATTATATTGGGTACATTTTTGTCTGATAAAAGGAATTTGGAGACTCAAACTTTTCTCACCCGGAAAGCAATAACCTTCATCAGTTTGCAGAAGATAGGCATGGGGAGGGTTTTCATCTTTGGAGTAAGGGAAGGAAGAGGGAGTTACACCCCTTTTGACTTGGGAACCCTAAGATGTGGAGCTTGCTCCTCAAGAAGTAGTGTTGCTCTGCCTTCCTTTGGCCCTTCTGGCATTTTCTACATAGGAAGATTACAACTGGACAAAGGGAGTAGAGGGAAAAACTTTTTAAAAATTTTAAATGAAAATAGTACACATGCCCTTACGTAACTTTTAAACAAAACAAGAGCTTATTAAATACACCATCTAAGTTCTCCCCAGCACCCCACAATTTGCTGGGTGTTTTCCCATCTGGGGAGGGGGTAGAATGTGTACATGACTAATGGCCTCAAAGAACTTCATGGAAGCAAATGGAAGCTTCACATGTGCCCAGTTTAGAAAAATCTAGACCCTGTTACAGAAAGTGTACCCTAAAAGAGAAGAATTCCATACAGAAAGCCATTGAATTATACACTTAAAATGGATAAAATACATTGTGTGTGAATTACATTGCAACAAAATTGCTATTAAAAAAAAGAATTTCAAACCAACTCAGATTAATAAAAAGAACAAGGAGATTCTTTTAAAACCCATTATGTAGGCTTGCATTTTAAAAAACATGAGTATTTATTATTTTAAATAGGAGATAAAAATATGGAGAAAAATTGAATTGTACAAGAGCGAAGATGAAGAAAATAAGGCTCCCCCATGTCTGCCGTTCTGTCCAGAGGCAGTAGGAGTCTCTGCACCTCTGGTAATTGAGGGACTCTAGATCTACGTGCGGACTCATAGGTTTTAGCTTTTTAAAATAGGAGGGCCTCCCTGGTGACACAATAGGTAAAGTCTCAGCACTATGAAGCTATCTGCAGCCACTGCATCACGAGTTCAATCCCTGGCTAGGGAGCTTCCCACATGGCGCAGCAGACCTCTCCTGTCTCATCCGCTACTCCCCTCAGCAGTGTACTTCAGTGGGCCTGCCTGTTCTGCTCCCTACTCTGTCTCTGGTGAATCCTCTCACCCCCCGCCACACACACCTCTGGCCTACATCCCGGCTCTTGTATGCATAAATAAATCTTTAAAAAATAAAATAAGAGGGCCTCCCTGATGGCGCAGCAGTTGAGCGCTGCACTGTGGAGCTGTCGGCAGCGCGATGCAAGTTCGACGCCCAACGGGGGAGAATCCCACATGGTGCGGCAGACCTCTCCTGCCTCACCCGCTGCTCCCCTCAGCAGTGTATTTCTGATCTGCCTATTCTGCTCCCAACTCTGTCTCTGGTGAACCCTCTCGCCGCCCCAAGCCTCTGGGCTGTACCCCAGCTTGTATGTATAAATAAATAAATCTTTAAAAAAAAATAAAATAAGAAAGGTGAGGTAGGGAGGGAAAGAATTTTGAGAGGAAAAACATATCCAGGAAATTACAATTGTATTTGTATTTCTGATTTTTTAGCCAGCGTAACAGGCAGACAGGGCTTATTAGGTCAATGTGTACTTTTTTGTATGCCTTAAAGTGTCTTTTTTTAGAGAAAAGTGATTAGAAATAGCTAACATTTATTAAAAAATTTTTCACATGCCATAGATTTTGTTTCATTAGATTTGGATTGGTGTTTATATTCGAAGTAATTGCATAATTTTTAATTATAGCTCATATTGTTTTTTTCTTAATTTTTTAAAAAGATTTATTTATTTATACATACAAGCTGGGGTACAGGTCAGAGGCGTGGGGCGGCAAGAGGGTTCACCAGAGACAGAGCAGGGAGCAGAATAGGCAGATCAGAAATACACTGCTGAGGGGAGCAGCAGGCGAGGCAGGAGAGGTCTGCCGCGCCATGTGGGATTCTCCCCGGCTGGGTGTCGAACTCACATCTCGAGCTGTTGACAGCTCCACAGTACAGCGCCTAACTGCTGCGCCACCAGGGAGGCCCCCTTTTTTTTCTTAATTTTAATATAAGAGAGAATTTTAAAAGAAAGTGAAATAATGGCTTTAGCTTAAGAGCCTGGGCTTTAAGACCTGAAAGGTTTGTAATGCCACCTAGTGGTAATGACATAAACAATCAACTTTCTACTTTTGGACAGAAAATTTAGAACTAACTTTAAACTGTTACCTTTTGCCTTGTTGGATCTGATAAAGCAAGCTGCTGGTTCCCCAGTACCTCTCCTGGAGCCCTGAGAAAATTCAGCTCTTGCCACTTGCTCTTGCCCCTTCTGTTCAAAATGGCAAGGTCTGATCAAGAAATATGGTCTCCATATGGGCAAGCAGAATTTCTGTCATTATGCAAAGGATGTAGGCTTGGTTAAATTGGATTAAGCGAACTTCCTTGAATGGGGCACTCGAGTCATATACCTTATGGCAGAAACAATATTCACTGTACACAAAGGAATAACAGCATATCAGAAATATCTCATGTCACAACATCTATAAGTACTGAGATCTTTATGTGGACAAGTTGTGACTAGGTTTGCAGAAGGGACTGCGCATCTGGACGGCTCATCATTGGCTCTGTAGCAGCAACATCAGGTCAGATCTGGAAGTTTTGGTGCTAGCGGTCTCCTGTGTTGGCAGGTTCAAATGATCAAGTTTCAGGTGAGTGCTGAGTGTATGCTTCAGGGCCCTGCAGGGCCTTCTGGTCACCACATGAAGACTCTCTTGCATTCTCTGTCAGCAAATCCTTACTGGCCCCTTGTGGGCAGGCACTGGGCAAGAACTGCAGCTCCATTGGTGAAGAAAGGCAACCCCCTGGCTTCACACTTGGCAGCCTGATTGAGAATACAGCTGGCCCACAGGCAGTTACAGGTCATTGGTAGGTCACAGATCTTCTATCTGTCCCCTTACCCATTCTTCTATTTTTATATCATGTACTTTCGCAGGGGAGACTGCCCTCTGTGGACCACACCAGCAGGCTCCCCAGGCCTCTGGCTTTCTGGTTTGGTCATTTGAGTTGCTCCAGCAAATCTACATGGGCAGGAGAGTTAGTTTAGGATATTTATGAATGAAGGACACTGTCCTCTCTGACTCTTCCCTTTCAGGTTCTGACAATTCTTTCTCTTTTTGTTTCTTCAGGCGTAGCGGCAGTAACTGCCCACTGGCATCAGCCCAGTTATTGCACTTATGCTTGCAATTCCCATCCCCCACCCCAAATCTATAGTTATATAATTTGAATATAGATCTGTTTCCTGTTGGGACCTTGACTAAAGCAAAGTGACAAGTGTGATGTTAGGTCCAGCACAGAGTCTAGCATCTTATCAGGAAGGTATGGGAAAGGTGTTGTGTGAGACAGGAAGTGGTGTGAATCTTGTTGTTGGTGTAGTCTCTTGACTAATGTTACATTTATAGTCAGGTATCTTGTGGTTTAAAAGTCCATAATAGTTTGGATTGTCTAAAATACCTCCTGGTCCAAATTTGCCTGTTTTTAGAAATAAAGTTTTATTGGAGCACAGCCATACCCTTCATTTACGTATCATTTATGTACTGCTTTTGCACCATAACAGAAGAGTTAGTACAGCCACACCTTGCACACTTGGGCTCTGTTTTATTGTTCTTGCCAGATAGTGTGTTCTTTACAAATGGATGGTGGGTGGCAATCCTGTGTCAAGCAGAAATATCAGTGCCATTTTCCCAACAGCCCTGTTAATTTGCTGTCTTTGTGTCACATTTTGGTAATTCTTAAAATATTTCAAATTTTCTTTACTATTTTATCTGTTATGATAAACTGAGATCACTACTATTTTTTTTAAAGATTTATTTATTTATGCAGATAAGCTGGGGTACAGGCCAGAGGTGTGGGGCGGTGAGAAGGTTCACGAGAGAGCGGGGAGCAGAACTGGCAGATAGACCGAAGTACACTGCTGAGGGGAGCAGTGGGCAAGGCAGGAGAGGTCTGCTGTGCCATGTGGGAATCTCCCTGGCCAGGTGTCAAACTCAAGTCCCTGCTGCCGACAGCTCCACAGCGCAGCGCCCAACCGCTGCGCCACCAGGGAGGCCCCAGATCACTAATCTTTTATGTTCCTATTATGAATTGTTCTGGGGCACCATGAACGGGGTGCATACAAGATTGTAAACACATGATAAATGTTTGTGTTCTGACTACTCCACACACCAGCCATCTCTCTTCTCCTTCTTGGCCTCCCTATTCCCTGAGACACAACAATACTGAAATTAGGCCAATTGATAACCTACAATGGACCCTAAATGTTCAGGTGAAAAGAAGAGTTGCCTGTCTCTCACTTTAAATGTCTCTCATTTTAAATCAAAAGCTAGAAATGATTATGCTTAGTAAAGAAGACATGCTGAAAACTGAGAAAGGCTGAAAGCTAGGACCTTGGACCAAATAGTTAGCCAAATTATAAATGCAAAGGTAAAGTTCTTGAAGGAAATTAAAAGTGCTACACCGGTGAACACATGAATGATAAAAAAAAAATCAGCATCTTTATTGCTGACATGGAGAAAGCTTTAGTGGTCTGGATGGAAGATCAAACCAGCCACAACACCCCTCTTAAGCCAAAGCTTAGTCCAGAGCAAGACCTGAACTATCTTCAATTTCATGAAGCCTGAGAGATAAAGGAAGCTACAGAAGAAAAATTTTAAGCTAAGAGAAGTTGTTTCATGAAGTTTGAGGAACGAAGCCATATCCAAGATATAAAATCACAAGGTTAATGTAACAAGTGCTTGTGTAGATGCTGCAGCAAGTTTTCCAGAAGACTCAGCTAAAATAATTGATGAAGGTAGCTATACCAAGCAACAGATTTTCAATGTAAAGCATTTTTAAAATTAAGGTGTGCATTGTTTATTACCTCTTATTTTTAACTGAGGCACACTGGTTTATAATTCTGTATAAGATTTAGAGGTACGGGATCACACCCTTCAGGGTGTGCTTTGATTTTAGACATAATGCTATCGTATACTCAACTACAACATAGTGTAAACAGAATTTTCATATGCACTGGAAACCAAAAAAATTCATGTGTCTCTATTGTAATACTGGCTTTACTACAGAACCCACAATTTCAAGGAGTGTCTTTAATGATAACAGAGTTTATATGGCCCACAAAGCCTAAATATTAGCTATATGGCTCTTTACAGTAAAAGGTTGCTAAATGCCAGTCTAAGGCAGTAGTTTTCAAACACCTACTAATTAATCCCCATGGAAACTTGGGGTATGTGAGACCCTTTCAGGAGGTGAGGTCAATATTACTTTCATAATAAAAAGGAGACATTATTTGCCTGTTTTTCTGCACTGACATTTGTACTGCTGTGCAATAACAATGTTGGGTAAAATTTCTGGTAATTTAGTATGAAACAAGGCAGCAGAATCTGACTGTTTTCCAGCAATCATATTCTTCACTAAGACGTACTCCTGCTCAAGAATACTCCTCCAAAGAATAAAGGTAGTTTCACTTAATAATGTATTATATATGAATATATATATGAAGCTGCAACCACAATTAATTTTATTAAACCTCATCCCTTGAGTATATACCTTTTTACTATCTTATCTGACAAAATGGGGAGCATACATAAAGCTCTCCTGCTGTTCCCGTAGTTGTCCCAAAGAAACGCATTTTGCAATTGTGAGCTCAACTTGCCACTTTTTTTTTCTTTCATGGAACACCATTTCTACTTGAAAGCATGATTAGCAAACAAACAACTGCTATTAACATTTTGGTACCTGGCAAACATTTTCTTGAAAATTAATAAAATGAATCTGTCTCTTAAGGAAAACTGATAGAATCTGTTGCCAATGATAAAATATGAGCATTCATGTGAAAATTAGAATTTTGGAAAACTTGTGTCTACCACTGTGAGCTATACATCTTCTTGATACTTAAAATACTTTTCTGACTTTCCAATTTACCATCTGTGGTGGAACCATCACCAAGATGCAGATTTTTGTGAAAACCCTTATGGGGATGACTATCACTCTCAAGGTTGAATTCTTAGATACAACAGAAAATGTAAAGGTCAAGATCCAAGAAAAGGAAGGCAGTCCTCCAGATCAGCAACGACTCACCTTTGCTGGCAAACCACTGAAAGATGGATATAGGATATAGTCTACCTTGTCTTGAGACTCTATGGTTGAAGTCTTACACCATTCCTAAGAAGAATAAGCATAAGAGAAAGAAGGTTAAGCTGGCTTGCCTAAAATATTATAAGACTATCAAACCAGTTGCCTTCATCCCGAGTGCCCATCCGATGACTCCTTCTCTGGGCTCTCTCTGGCATGCTCTTGTGGCCCCACCTCTTCTGTAGTCACTCGTCCTCTCATGGCCATCCTCCTTCTCTGAGTGATCCTGTCCTTCTATCCCCAGCCTCTAGGCTCAGGTGTGCACTTACACAGACCCACACCACAATCAGGTGTCCACAATCAGGCACGCATGCCCCGTGCCCACACTCACAAGTGCCTTCTGCGTCAACATAATCAAGGTCACAGGTGATAGCCACATAGGCTAGTGACACAAGAAGTCTGAGTAATTCACGTACCCTACACCAATATAGAACCACTCCTTTGACACTAGACTGTCCTACCTGAAGAGGAAACTGAGTCTAAGAAGGATCCACAACTTGCCTAAAGTTACAAAGTAGTACACACACTCAACTCTTCCTCATGTAGCCTCAAGGGCAGGGCCTGGGTCTCCTTCACACTGTACCCCAGCTAGTGAACCAAGGTTGGAAGATGGGGCTCAGCAAGTGTTAGCTGCACTCAAGCCTGATTCTGAAGCTCATGTTTACCTTTCTGGCTTTCTGCCATTCTGATAATATAGGCCAGGTCTGAGTTTGAATGAGTCAAGTTTGAATGCCCTGAATCAAGAAAAAGTCCCAAATGATTGATGATGACATGCAGAATACAGAAGAACCTGGGGGAGACTCAGGGAAAAGGAAAGAGCTTTCTGATGCTGACAGAGTCACAGGGGGCAACTATTCATCTGATTGGCAGGAAACCAAATGTTTCCACTAATGTTGCCTCCCTCTTTTTGCCTCCCCCAATATTTCTCAAACAACCACTTGGGAGGGATAAGAAACAAACCAATTGCAAGAGCTCTTAGACAGCACCACAGGGAGATTCTCAGACTGTTTCTCCTTGTATTTCCACATTCCACATGGAAAGTGGATTGAAGCTGCTGTCAACAACCTGGAAAAGAGCGGACCAGAGTCTCAGGAGGCAGAAAAAGGAGAAGAACATCTGGCATTCTTTTCAGTTCAGGAAATGAACACATAAGCAGATGTCTGCCTTAAAAAGAAAAAATCTAATAACATACAGTAGATGTTTTCTATTTTTTTGACTTTAAAAAAATTGAGGAATAATTACATAGAACATATTAGTTCCACTTTTCAATACATTTTTTCCATCTTAAAAATAACACATGTTTATTTGGAAGTTACATGAATGCAAAAAGAAAAAAGGTATCCATTTAAAGACACCTGGTACAGGGCCTCCCTGGTAGTGCAACAGGTTAAGTGTAGCACTGTGGAGCTGTCGGCAGCTGTGGCTCGAGTTTGATGCCCGGCCAGGGAGATTCTCACATGGTGCAGCAGACCTCTCCTGCCTTGCCCACTGCTCCCCTCAGCAGTGCATTTCGGTCCATCTGCCTGTTTTGCTCCCCACTCTGTCTCTGGTGAACCCTCTCACTGCCCCACACCTCTGGCCTGAACCCCAGCCTGTATGCAAAAATAAATAAATCTTTTAAAAAATAATAAAAAATAGACACTTGGTACAACTTTATGCATATATGTGTATATTATGTGTATGTATTATTTCCCTTTTGTATTTAGCATTATGCTACAGGAATATTGCTATGTTGTATTTTTTAACTTTTTATTTAGAAATAATTGCAGATTCACAGGAAATTGCCAGAAAAACATATTGCAAAAATACTACACAATCACAACTGAAAAATAAGCAATGTTAGTATATACACGTGCAGTCCCATGGAATTTTTTATCTGTGTACATTTGTGTTGCCACCATCACAAAATACATAACTGGTCCATTATCGCAAAATTCCATCAACCTATTCTCTTTGAGTCACACCCAAACTCTGCCTGGCTTCATTCCTATCCTCTGGAAACCATTAATCCACAGTGACACTTGAACAACACAGGGTTAAGGTACCAACCTCTTAGAGTTGAAAATCCTCCTAAAGCTTTTGACTCCCCCAAACCTTAATTACCAATAACCTGCTGTTGACCAAAACTATTACTAATGAACAGTAGATTAGCACATTTTGTATGTGATATGTGTTAAATGCTATTTTCTTACAATAAAGTAAGCTAGAGAAAAGCAAATGTTTTTTTTACAAGTGAGGTACTTCACATGCAAATTTTTTTTAATATATATTTTTATTGTTATTTATGTCTTTTACATTTTGTATTCCCCTTGGGTAGCCCACCACCAAGTCACCCGTGATCCATTTCCATGGTTCCTTGTGTTCTTTTCTATTCCGTTGTGCCCTTATCCTCCCCTCCCCCTGCCCCCCCCACCACCTGCTGAGTGTCTCTCTCCTATTTGGTTTCCTTATAGTCCTGTTATAAGTGAAACCATTCGATATTTGAGAAAAGCAAATGTTATTACAAAAATCATAAGCAGATCATGATAAAGATCTTTACCCTGCTGTTTTTAATTTCAGTAGTCTGATGAGGAGGTGGAAGAAGATGAAGTGTTGAAAAAAGTACAAGTGGACTCTCCAAGTCATATCTGTGTTGTTTAAATATCAGTAGTATTTTCCATTTCTGAAATATTGTTATTTTAAGTAAGCTATATAAATGGAATAATACTTGTGTGATCCCTTGAGATTGGCTTTTTTTAACACAGCATAATTCCTTTGAGATCCATCCAAGTTGTTGCATATATTGGTAATTTCTTCCTTTTGATTGCAGAGTAATATTCCATCATGGGTTTACCACATAATTGTAAATGGCTGGTAAACAACATTTACAGTGACTGGATAACATGTCCACTGACAGATAATAAAACTTCCCGGTTATTTGTGGGTCTGCTAGAATCCAAAAGCTGCTTAAGTCACCATGCTGGCTATGCAGTTCAGCCTTATCAATACAGAGCCCAGTTAGGACAAGTCAATCAATCAACCATTGATGCTACAAAGGCGCCTCTTAAGTTAAACAAGAGCAGGATGCTTAAATCTCCTAGGACATGAGTATATATCATGAGGCATGACCAGGAAAGCCTGGGCAGCCGTTGACTGATGTATATCTCTACATCCCAGAGAGTTTCAGCAAAATGCCTTGTTAAACGAGACAGGTGTCTAGAGTGAAGGCCAGCTTATCAAACTTCAAACAGTGGGCCATAAAACTGAGCTATAAATTTAACTTGGATTCGCAGTCTCCTCTCCCCAAAAGTTTAGATAAACATACTTTCTTCCTCCTAATTGTTTTCTCCTTATCCTCTGACCCTGAGAAACTGTTTCTGTACAAAAACTCTCACTAAATAAAAAGGCCAGGTTCTGCCTTCTCGGCAGCCATAACAGTTCGCTCCACGACTCCCGTTTATCAGTGTGGTATTGCTCCCGACACAACAGTTATTTCCTTATTAATATACATCTAGGTGTTCCGATGAAAATAAAGTATTGCTGAATATATTGTCCACAAAGGGGTTCGTGATTCTGATTTCTTTTCGATATTTGGAACTGGAGTTATTTAGACAAAGGATTTTAATGTTTTTCAAACTCTTAATGCATATTACAAAATTAGTTTTCCAAAAATTAGTTATAGTGTCTATAACCCCATCAGCTATTTAGAGATTAAGATAAGAGATTTTCCTAAATGATAGGCTGATAATAAATGTGTAACTTGATTTCAGCAAAAGCCAATGCATTCATTATTCATGGGAGCAGCTAAGGAGCCTGATATGTCCAAGATGTGCTTAGTTTTGCTTAGTTTGGTACATACGATCTAAAGTTACCTTGGTATCATGCCACCCACTTGTGACCAGCATGACCGGAGGTGCACTGTTGCACACTTGGGTGGTACATAGTAGTCAGGAGGTCTGTGCAGGCTTTGACCTGTGCCTTCTCTGGATTTTTGTTGTCTGCCTCAGAGAGGCTGATATCTGAAGAAATGAAAGTGAGAGAATCAAGACAGGTCAGATCTGAAAGGACAAATGACATACATGGATATGCATACCACTGATGTGTTGAGCCTAAACTTGATCGGCAACGGGGTGGGGGACTTGTTTCATTAGTGATATTAATCAGTTAATCTCATGAGTAAAAATTGAATCTGAATGCATCTCATCTTCATCTGTACATATATGAATACTGACATTACTTCTAATGGTAACAGTTGAAAATTTTGGCCAAAAATGCCACTGTCTTAGCAACATGTTCAGTTTCTCGTACCACAGGACACAGTGATAGCTCTAGCACAGGGAATGTCAATAAACTCTGATATGGAATCAACTGGGGAAAAGTGATCAACTCTGCAGGCAGCCATCATCCAGAGCCAAACTTGAGAGTTGGTAAACCCAAGTCCAGGTTCCCAGTCAACAGAATAGAAAGGAATGGAACCTAAGAGACCATCTCTGCTTGAAGTTAGGCAAGGTTCTCAACAGACTTGGGTATATCTTCCTCATAAGTGTAAGAGATCCACTTGTACCTGGATGGGGGAAATTGGAACTAAGGACTTTGTGGTTCATTTCATGGTCACTGAAAAATGACAGGTCAGTTATGTTGGTGGACTACAGTGAGCAAAGGTTACATGGCAGGAAAGACAACCGCCACCAACTTATGCAGCCTCAGGACCTCCCTGGTCGCACAACGGGTTAAGCACAGCACTATGAAGCTACCCAGAGCCACTGCAGCATGAGTTCGATACCAGGACAGGGAGATTCCCACATGGTATAGTAGACCTCTCCTGTCTCGCCCGCTGCTCCCATCAGCATTATACTTCAGCCGATCCTCCTGTTCTGCTCCCCACTCTGCCTCTGGTGAATCCTCTCACCACCCTACACCTCTGGTCTATACCCCAGCTTGTATGCATAAATAAATAAGCCTTTAAAAAAACAAACATATGCAGCCTCCATATCATCTCCCCTGAGGTTAAGGTACATAGCTGCAGAACTCAGCAGCCAGATAGGCTCATCATTGCTTGGCCCCACATTCAGGACTAATGTGGTCCCTCTGAAGTGGCTGATTTTTAAACACCTGTAGGTGTTGGTACAACAAATGTGGCAACAACAAATCAGAAACTTAGTCAGAAGAAATCATTAATAGAGTAAAAAGCAACCACAAAATGGAGAAACATTCACAGTACTGATATCTGACAGAGTATTCAGACAGAGATTGTATAAAAAAACAAAATCAGTAAGAAAAAGTTCAATATTGTTCACAGTTGGAAAATGGGGAAAAGACTTCAATAGGAACTCAAAAGAGAATACCTAGTACATAACCTTACTAATCATCAAAGAGCTGAAAATTAAAAGCACAATGTAATGCCACCAGAATGGCTAAAAAAAAAAGTATTGGTAGTTGGTATAAGGAAAAATTCTTTCCTTTGCTCATTTCTCACTGAGTATTTCTGTACTCCCACTGTGTAGGCTTATCCCCATACCAAGCCATTCTTCTGGCAGATACCAACCAGGTATTCCACAGTTCAAATCAATTCTGATATTGTCTCCCAGGGGGTTAGGATCAGACCTCACAGGCTCAGTCCCACATGGCTGCATCTGGTCCCCTTGCACCCCATATTCCAACCGCAAGTCTCGATGGTCACCTGGGCTTTAGATCAACTGGCTATTAATTGGGGTTTCCCATGACCCTTCTTTGGGTTCAATAATTTGCTAGAATGGCTAACAGAACTCAGCAAAATAGTTTACTTGCTACTGTTGATTTTGTACAAAGGCTATTTCAAAGGATACAAATGAACAGCCAGATGAAAGAGATGAGTAGCACAAGGTTATCTGGGAAGGGGCATGGACCTTCCATCTTCTCTGGAAGGTCACCTTCCTAACCCTCCACGTTTTCACCCACCTGGAATTTCTCTGAAATCTGTTTATATTTGGGTTTATATGAAGGCTTCATTATGTAGGTATTGTTGACTAAATCATCGGCCATTGATGCCCTTCATTCCCTCTGCCCTTTCCTGAGGGTGGGGGCGGGACTCTGAAAGTTCCAGCCCTCTAATCTCAGGGTTTGTTTCCCTGGCAATGAGCCCCATCTGTGGGCTTTCCACAAGTCTTCTCTTTAACAAAAACTCAGGTGTGTGGTTGAGTTTCCAGGGACCTCTGTGCTAGGAATGGGGTCAAAGACTAAATATATATTGCCATATTACAGTTCGTGATGACATATACTGCTGAGGAAAATATAAACTGATAAGCCACTTTGGAAAACTGTTGGAATTTACCAAGAGCAATTCTGCTCCTGGTGTAACTGCCTTTCACTTGCACCCAGAAAGCCAAACTCTGAATCATGAAAATTGTCTTTACATCAAGGAGTTTATTTGAGATGGCCATCTAGAGAGTTGGTAGGATAGGCACCCCATAAACCAGCTTCCCAAATGGCAGAAGTGCTGGGATTATATAAGGGACAAAGGAATGTGCGGGAAGTACAGGGCTTCATGTTGCCAGGTCTGAAGAGGTGCTGGGCAGTCTAGGCAACTTGAGTCAGGTATTTGACTTTCCCAGGAGGGTGTTTTCTCAGCCATGAGCTAATGTTTGTTTCTGGTGTAACTCCAACTCAGAGAGGCACAAAGAATTTTTATTAGGCTTAAAACATAGCTTTCCAAATCTTCCAGAAATACAGTTGGAGCAAGTTAACTGTTAAACATAAGGAGGGAATAGGGAAGTGCAATTCAGTCAATTAAGTTAATCCTAAAGAGGGAATGCAGTTCAGTTGTTTAACAGTTTAATTCTGCTTATTCCTAAACTTTTAGCTTAATGGAAGGTAGTTTTTGGTTTTTTTTCCTTTTCCAAAATGTAGGGGATCCGGCTACACTGGATAGAGCACCAAGAACAATCTGTGCTCATATCTACAAAAAGAGATTTACTTGAATGCTCATAGCTGTTCTTTCATTATAGCCCCAAATTGGAAACTACGTAAGTGTCCATCAACAACAGAATGGGTAAATAAATTCTTGTATATTCACACAATGGACTACACTAGTTGTACCACAAATGGAGTGGCTTAAAAAAAAAAAAACCCAGAAATTTTTTCTATCAGTTTTGGAGGCTGGAAGTCTGAAATCACTGGAAAGGTTACACTGAAGGCCTGGGGGGAGGGGGGTGGGGGGGGCAGGGGATGACTCTCCTCCCCTCTTCTAGTTTCTGGTAGCAAGAGGTATTCCTGAGCTTGTGGTGGTATCAGTAGGGATCACTGTCTCTGTCCATACATTGTTTCTTCTCTTCTGCTTGAGCAGTTTTGACTCAAGTTGCCTGTTCAGTTTTCTCCCTTATGTTTTGAGCTTCCTGGGATTCTTGCAGTCAGTTAAGCGACAATGGAACATTCTTTGCCTCATACCAAAGTTACCGCTCACTCTGTGATAGGTTGTACTGTGTTCCCCCTATCCTTGCCCAAATTCCAGTATTGAGTTCTAACCCCCCAGTTAGAATTGGACTGTACATATGTAGAGTCTTTAAATAAGGAATTCAGTTAATATTAAGGCATCAGGGTGGCCCTAATTTACTATTATTGAGAAGCCCATGTGAAGATACAGGAAAATGACCCCCTGCAAGCCAAGAATAGTGGTATCAGAAGAAACTGACACTGCTGACATCTTGATTTCAGACTTCCAGCCTCCCGAACTGTGAGAAACAGACTTCTGCTGTTTAGGCTACCCAGTATTTTGTTATGGCAGCCTTAGCAACTGAGTACCGCAATTTAAGTTACCTTTGAAAGGGAAATCCCTTGCTTTAATGCCCAGAAAAGAGTGGTGGAAGAAAAGCATGACAACATCTGCTGTTATGTAACGAAAATCTAATCAAATACATTAAAAGACCTAATTGTCTTTATTGAAAATTCAAGAATTGGGCAGGATCTCTAATAAGTAGAAAGGCACTCTAAAGTATGAAAGGGAAAAGTTTCTAAAGGCAATATAAGGAAGTCATAAACAAAAAGATATCAAGTTTAGGTAACCTACGTATGGGGGGAATGAAAAGGGGTGTTTGTGACAGATTGTGTCATCTTCCCTTAGAGGATGTAAAGAATTACTTCATTAGTGCCACCAGAAAATATCACACAGACTGCTTAAGATTACATTCCCGGGGAAGCCGTAGCTCCAATTAGATTAGTTATTAAATCTTGGTGGGTTTAGCACAAGTCTCTTCATCTTGAGCAATTCATTAATTTCTTAAAAAAAAATTTTTTTTAACAATTAGAAGGACCTTTCTAAAAGACTATCTACAAATTCGAGAAGCCTCAGAGTATGCATACTCAGCATCTCGGCGACTTCTGTTCTTAAGGTTTTCTTTTAGATGGGGATAATTCTTGAGCCTCCATCATGGTGACGCACAGACATTTCCCAAACGTGTCTGGTATTTGGGAATGGCTGGTGAAATCCCTGCGGGTATTTGAAGGCCTAGGGAGAGGCCAGGTAAGTCTCACGGTTCTCAGTTCTCACACTCAGGGGCACATTTGTTACCATGGAATGTGTTTTTCTGTGTGTTTAACATCAGAGCCTTCACCTCTGGGGGTGGGAGCTAATCACTAATATTTTTAAAGGCTCCTTTCTCCCTGCATCTCCCAATCTGGCCAAGGCTCAGAATGAGCACCTTAGGGCAGGCTAAGTAAAAAGTTGCACAATTTTGCACTTACTGAAAACTTTTTCCTAATATCTTATTAAAATAACCCTGTACAAAAGCTCACGTGCTATGATTCCATTTTTGCAAAAAATAGGTGTAAGACGATAAATTACCATTGGTTATGAGAAATGTGTCATCGCATTTCAACTTTTTTTAACCACGAATAGTCATGCATTTTATATTCACTTATTTGAAATCTAAGATGCATTTTTTCCCAGACGATAATGTAGACCACACTTACGGAACCATCTGCGGCCAGGCACCGTCGCCCTGGGTGGCCGCCAAAAGCCTAGTTTTTCTTGCTCAGCGCAACCCCCTTCCAGGCCCCGGCTGTAGGGCCACCAGGCCTCAGCCCCGCGAGACTACAACCCCGCCCGCCGCCCCAACCCCTTCCGTAGGCCCCGCCCCCACTTCCGGCCACCTCCCCGCCTATTCTGTGACTCCCGCGCCTCTCGCTGGCTGCGCGCTCCCCTCTCCTCGCGCGCGTCTGCTTTCCGCGTCGTGTCTGGTTTGCGACGTTGTCGTGTGCTCGTGCGCTTTACGGCTGCGGGACGGAGCGAGCCGGCGCCAGGGCCACTGGGGCCGGGAAGCAGGGCTAGCGGGAGAGGTTGATGCCCGGCGGCGGGGCGAGCGCGGCGTCTGGCCGGCTTCTCACCGCCGCAGAGCAAAGGGGATCGCGGGAAGCGGTGGGGTCGGGGTCCAGGAGCGGCCCAGGGGGCTCCGGCGGCGGCGGCAGAGGCGGAGCAGGTGGCCCCGGGCCGGGAAGTGGAGGCCCGGGGGGGCCCGCGGGCAGGATGAGCTTGACCCCGAAGGAGCTCTCGAGCCTGCTGAGCATCATCTCGGAGGAGGCGGGCGGCGGCAGCACCTTCGAGGGCCTGTCCACCGCCTTCCACCACTACTTCAGCAAGGCCGACCACTTCCGCCTGGGCTCGGTGCTGGTTATGCTGCTGCAGCAGCCGGACCTGCTGCCTAGTGCGGCGCAGCGCCTCACAGCCCTCTACCTGCTCTGGGAGATGTACCGCACCGAGCCGCTCGCTGCCAACCCCTTCGCCGCCAGCTTTGCGCACTTGCTGAACCCCGCGCCGCCCGCCCGCGGCGGCCAGGAGCCCGACCGGCCACCGCTCTCAGGTACGCGCCGGGGGCGCGCCTCTTCCCGCGACGGGCCGCCCCTCTCTCCCAAAACCAGGGGTGCACTGTGGATAGATTCACTCGCGAATGAAAATAAGTCTCCTTTTAATCATCTCCCCTACTAACTGAACTATGGAGAAGTGGTAGCCTGACTAAATTCACGGTATCGAAAGTTGTTCCTCTCAACAGTACAGGGCTTCAAGTCCAGGATCTCAGTGTGGGGCGTGGCATTTTTAGTGCCTCAAAATAGGGTTTGTTCTTGTAAAGCCGATGTGAAGTGTGAGAAGCTATAACTAATGACTCCTTGGATCTGCCCCTGGTTTTCAATCTTAAACGAATAACTAGAAGTCATTAAGAACCCGAGTAAGTTTTTGGGGGGAAATACATAACAGACAGCATATTAAGGTCTTTGCAGACACCTTCGTTGTTCTGTCAGGTGTCCTTGAATAACGTGATTGGGGAGGGGGGAGAGTATAGAGAAGGTAGTCTCAAAATTAAGGAATCCCGGTCATTTTGTACAGTGCTCCATTGGTGAGAGCAGATCTCTGGTTACCTGAGAGGCTGTATTTTATTTTTTCAATTCAAGTAAGAAATGCTTTATGAAGCGTTTGGGAGAAAACTTGGAGCCGGGAGAGGAGAAAAGCACAGACAGGATGACAGTGATACCGGGAAGACTTAGATACCTTCCAGGGCACCTGGAAGACCTAGACAAGGACCAGTGTAGTTATGGGGGGGCAGGTGGTGGTGAAACAGCTTGATTTTACTGTCCTTTTAATGGTGGAAGCAAATCACTATAAGTAGGGGCGACTCACTACTCAGGAAGACAAAGGTTAAATTAAGGCAGCAGATTTTGAGTTGATTGGGACGGTTTTTGGTAGCACAGAAGGATTTTTACATTTTGAGCTATTCAGTATTCCTGCTTGGCAACCCCTCATGATCTGCCGCATCTTCTGATTAGTTTCCTGCACTGCCCCGGAAAGGGAAACTAAGAGGGGCAACTTTTGTGTTGGATGAGCTGCCCTTGGTGTCAGGTACTGAGCTTAGCTTTCAAGAATGCCCAGAAAGTAAGTACAACATGTGTACTTACTGGGTAAAAACCCATCACCCTAGAGTACCTGGAGTACAAGAGGTGGACAGTGAAGGATTTAGGTCAGAGGGCTCTTTGAATTCTGAAGGACACGTTAGGCAGAGGGCTTTGTCATTCTCAAATGCAGGAGTCTGTCAGGAATGGAATTCATGGATTGCTTATTTTACCTATCTGTGCCCCAGTTTCATCTGTAAAATGTAAATAATAATTCCCAGCTGGTAGAATTATTATAAGAAGTGAAAGTATCTAGGATAAGTGCTATCCTTTATTGTGGTTACTTTTATAAAGTAGGTAGGGTCAGTGCTTCAATAAGAGGCAGAGGGACTATCTTTGCCAACACTTAAGATACTATATGTGTAGGGTGAGTATCGTGTGTGTGTATAAAAGTTTTCCAGATGATTCTGATGCAGAGTCAGGGTTGAATAAGTATTTGGAATATGACTTTCGTGCATTCAAGAAACTTGGAGTCTGTTGGGGGAGACTTAAACAGTCATAACACATGTACAAGACACCAGATACGACACAATACTGCACATAAAATCCTTGGTAGGACAGAGAACCTACCTGTGTAGCTTAAGACATTCCCAAAGGGAGTGATATTTTTGAGGGGTAGTGATCAGAGATGGGGTCGGGAGGGCCTGTCTGGTGTTCTTAAAGAACTGAGTATATTGGATGTTTTGAAATCAGGAGTCAGAGAAGCAGTGATTTTGTGCAACTAGAGTGATGAAAACTTGACTTGGAGGGGAGATAAAGAGATAAGAAAGTGCCTCAGAAACAGATAATGAGCTGTGCTGTAATAGTGCAGAAGTTTGGGTTTAATACTTGTCTAAACAGGTTAAGTAATAAGAGCAGATTTGTACACAGAAATGTAACCAAATGGTAGGTGGGCATGTTGACTGTGGGAAGTGGGTGGGCGGCAATCAAAACAGATCTGGGGAAATCAGGAAGGCTGTGTCCTATAGCCCAGGAGAGAGGTAGGGTGTGAGAATCAGTTAGGGAATGGAAACTGGCAGCATTGCTGTGGTGGATGGATGAGGCCTAGTGAGCAACTGAGTATGGGACAGAAAGGAAGCCATGTTCAGCACTCTGGGAATTTTGTAACTGCACTGGAGCAGGTGTGTAAAATATATTTCCTTGCTAGTGATTGCTTGTCTGTTCCACTTCTACATGGTTGCTGGTAGAAGCAGAAAAGAAAGAAAAGCATTTCTGAATGCTACAGTTTTTGTTTATGGAGGTAAGCTTTAGCTCTTGCAAGGATAGAGGCATGTTAAAAAACAAAGCTCTTTAGTAGTGGCAAAAACATTACATTTCATTGATACTGCCCAAAAGCAACATTCAGAAACCATTTAACCCCATTTTTATGAATGTGTAATTTTGTTAACTGAAACAGTTATAATTTTGTCTTTAAAAATATATGGATTGAGATGGCGTAGAAAATGCTGGTTTTTAAAATCAAGTTAATTTTTAAAAATAGCCATTGGAGAAATTGTTATACGTTTTTGTTCACAGGGTTTTTACCTCCTATAACTCCACCAGAAAAGTTTTTTCTTTCCCAGCTGATGCTGGCACCCCCAAGAGAACTCTTCAAAAAGACACCTCGACAGATTGCGTTGATGGATGTCGGAAACATGGGCCAGTCTGTGGACATTAGTGGGCTTCAACTAGCCTTAGCCGGTAAGGAGGAAGCCATACTTTTGACATTGTTTTGTGGCCGCAGCAGGTCTTTTTTCTTGACCTACTCCACTTAGAATGAAAAGTCTTTGTAACTGTGTTAAAATGTTATTGACTGAAAAAAATGAACCTCACTATTGGGTCCTTGCTGATGTAGTCTAAAAGTTCCTTTTGAGTTGTGTGTGAATTGATAGCTTTTCCAATTTAAGAATACTAGGTACACTAGTCTGTTAAAAAGAATTCCTGGTGTCAGTTCTACTCAAAGGAATCTACAGATTCAATACAATTCCCGTCAGTATCCCAACATGTTTTGCAGAAATAGAAAAATCCTTTGTAAAACTCATGGAATCTTAAATGACTCTGAATAGCCAAATAATATTCCATTGGCACCCTTGTTGGAAATCATTTGACTGATATAGGAAGGTTTGTTTCTGGCCTCTCATTCCTTATCATTGGTCTACATATCTGTCTTTGCCACTACTGCACTTTTTTGATTAGGATACAATACTCTTGTAGTAAGTTTTGAGATCAGTAAGTGTGAGTCCTCCACTGTGTTCTAAGATTGTCTTGGCAACTTCGCTGTTACATATAGAAGCAAATGAATGGGTGCTCTTGGCACAAAAGTATATTGTGACAAAATAGAGGGACCTTCTTGAACTGGGTGATCAGAGAGACCTTGTGTCATGAAGGATAAGAGGAGACACTTTTTGCTTTGCCTGCTCTACACAAAAATACAAAAATATGGGTCTTAGACTTATTAGTGATTCATAAGGTAGTTTTCAGATTATTTCTGTGGAGGTCCTAAATCCAGATATCAGACAGTAGGAACCACAGACCAAAGTTGTATTTATGGGTGATGCAGTTGTATTTTGTTAAGTTTAAAGAAATATGCAGCCCAATTAAACACAAGTAAATACAAGTACAGAAGCTTATGCTGTTTAACAATGTTCATTTCAGAGAATTCATTAAAAATTCCTGACAAACATGTATTTTTTAGTTTACTACACAATGAGCCAATTAAAAATGTTTTCCTACATCTTAGCTAATAGTATGCTAACTGTACTTTAGAATTCTGAGATAAAAAGGTGGCATCCCAGGATAATGTTAATTACCATTTTCCTTGAACATCTTGTCACATAACTGTGCGTGTCACCTACATTACTCCTTTGCATATGTGTCATAACTTATTTCTCCCCTGGTTTCTAAAGGGATTAAACATCTTTTCAGAGGTTTATTAGCTATTCAAGTTTTTTATTTTTAATGTAAAATGTTTGTTGATGTAATTAGCCCACTTTTCCCTCTGATTCTTTTTAAAGAAATGATTTGTAGGTGTTTTGAAGGAAAAAAAAAATCAGAATCTGACCCTTTATTTATATGTATTGCAGGTAGCTTTCCCAAGTTATTAGCTTGCCCTTTCACTCTTCTCATTATGCCTTCAGCCTAAAGATGTCTCCTGTGCTAACCTTTTTCAGAACGCCAGTCTGAATTGCCAACTCAGAGTAAGGCTAGTTTCCCTAGCATTCTCAGTGACCCAGACCCGGATTCTTCTAATTCTGGATTTGACAGCTCAGTTGCCTCTCAGATCACGGAAGCTTTAGTCAGTGGACCAAAACCACCCATTGAAAGTAGGTATATATGATTTTATACTTTCATTCTTATTTTGTTGGTATCCACTCAGACTTTCTGGCATGTTTTCATTGCTGATTAAATTTGATTTTAATGAGTTAACTTTCTAATACAGTGCCACCAACACAGTAGAGGTGTTCTGCAAGAGTTCATTTTTTGTTTAAAAAAAATCATACAACAGGGTTTTTACTACGTATCTATCATCAGCATTCCTAAAGATAAAAAATCTCTAATTTTACTGACTCATTACCTTTTATACTTTATTAAATCTTATCACAACTATTGCCTTCAGCATTGTAAAAGTTTTACTGATCTCAGAACTCTTATTTCAATTCAAAGAGCCATCTTAAGAACTTGAATACAGCTGCATCTTTGGGTTACATAGGCTTCTATATGATTTTAACAATATAGGCTTGTTTTCTGCCTAGAGAAAAAGAACATACTCTCTAGATTATAGTGTCACCATGAGTTTGATACCTACACTGGCATTCCATGTTTTGATTTACAGTAGATCTTTGGCATAAATGGGTTTAATATTTGAAGTCTCATTTAGTTATTAGTGTGTCTGAAGGTCTATGGCACATAATAGGCTGTATTTAATATCTGCTTAGACAGAACTCTGACTTGCATGGGGCACCAGAATGGCATTTGAAGTTAATCAGATGGGTGTTTAGGTAAATGCTGGGTATGGGCCTCCCCGGTGGCGCAGCAGTTAAGTGCTGCGCTGTGGAGCTGTTGGCAGCAGCGATGCGAGTTCGACACCCGGCCGGGGAGAATCCCACATGGCGCGGCAGACCTCTCCTGCCTTGCCCACTGCTCTCCTCAGCAGTGTATTTCTGATCTGCCTGTTCTGCTCCCCGCTCTCTCTCTGGTGAACCCTCTCGCCGCCCCACCCCTCTGGCCTATACCCCAACTTGTATGTATAAATAAATAAATAAATAATAAATAAATAAATAAAATAAATGCTGGGTATTCCTACCTCATGGAACTTTCTGTCACATAAGCAGCACATTGTCTGAAGAGATTCAGATGCTAGTTCTGATGATATAAGTGAAGAAGTGGTATAGTTTAAAATAAAGTGATGATTCTTAGCCAATAAACTAGAATTTCAAATTTGGCAGAGACTAGATTCTGTGATAGGAATAAGCCATCTTAGGCTTTATGTGGAAACAAAGTGAAATGTGAAATTTGTTTAGCAGCTGTCAAGCCAGCATTTATTTTAGTGGGTTTACAACTTAGAGATCAGTCTTCTTTCGTGAGTTGAGGTATTGAGTCACTTCATTTTCCTGTTGTACTTTACTGCTTTATGAAAACGAAAATGGCATTTGTTAAGTTATAGATTTATGGAAGTCTCCCAGACTTGAGAATGTCAAAGTCAGTCATCCTTTCCCCTCCACCATTTCATCTGCATGTAATATGCCACTTCAAGGTTACAAGATTCAAAGGTAAATCATAGTGGTCTCTGAACAAAATAGTAACTAATAATAGAATGAATGAGATCAAGTAGAATTGCATTTCTCCCATCAAAAAACTTATAACATAGTTACTTTTGCAGTTGAGCATTCATGCTTGAATTAAAAGTTGTCAGATTGTACTCATTAATGCTCTCCTTTCTTCTCTCCAGAAATTAATAGATTTGGTTTCTGGCGTAATCACCTCACATCAGTGTTTCAGTTTCATTTGTTTGTTTGTATTTGCAAAACTCTGACTTTTATCACTGCTGTTCTGATTTTGAATCTGAGAGTTTGATATACTTTATTAAGGGTTAAGAGTACTTATTAAGTAGGATATGTAAGAGATGTATGCAGATATGTTTAGGTGTTAGTTTACTAATAGAAGCAGTCAATTATTATTACTACTTTCATTACAGGCCATTTTCGGCCAGAGTTTATTCGTCCACCACCCCCACTCCACATTTGTGAGGATGAGCTGGCTTGGCTAAACCCGACAGAGCCTGACCATACCATTCAGTGGGATAAATCAATGTGTGTTAAGAATAGCACCGGTGTAGAGATCAAGCGAATAATGGCTAAAGCCTTTAAAAGTCCTTTATCTTCTCCTCAACAAACACAGGTACATACTTATTGGTAAACATTTTCTTTAATCCATCGACTTTTTTTTCCATAAAGTGATAATGACTAATAAAATGATAAAACTATCAGTATGAGCCAGCAGTTGGAAGTGTCACAGTCTTCTGGATGAATCTCTGAGACTTCCTTCTGCCCCTCTCATTTTGGTTGTTTAACTCTGGTGAGGCAAGAATTTTGATGACTAAAAATCTATTAACTTGTTTGTGATCTTTTGAGAGGTTGGATCTTTCTTTACGTAAATTGCTACATTAAAGTAGGATAGTAATGCTACTGAGGATAGGTAAAATTAATATGAGGCCCAACTTGCCCTTGTTATACAACTGGTTAGTGGATTTGAGATTCTATACTCAATAATAATGACATTCATGGTTCACTAGGCTGTCCCGTAGCCCAGTTCACTGTGGTGCATTACAAGTAGATAAGGGAAAAGAGCAATCTAAAAGACGTACTTCACAGAAACCATAGTTTTGGGGTTGCTTACTTGAATTACAAACGCAACTGTGACTTGAACTGAAAAATACGGCAAACTGATCAGTTGCAGCAAGTCAGATCTCCCTCCCCGTCTTGGTCCCTACTCAGGTAATATCTGTTCTTCATCTGGGTGTACTGTTCTGATAGTCTTCAATTTGTGGATTTCTGCTTGTCTGGAGACCTAGTTGGTAGCTCAGATCATTTACATTTCTAACAAATAACGGGGAAAAAAAATCTAGAAATGACTTAAGGATAATGTAAAGTCTAGGTATTACTTCCAGTTAGACAATATTGAGTCTGGTTTAAGGTCCAGGAGGAATCACTTGCATATTTATAAACTGTCTTGAAAATGCTTGCATTTTTTTATTTATAAATTTCAAATATAAATTTAAAAATACCAAGATGTGATCAAAGTAAACATAAAATACTTTATTGTATGTGGGAAAGAGAATTTGTAATTTGACTCAAGAACCTCTCTCTTGTTTTTCAAGCTTCTTGGTGAGTTGGAAAAAGACCCCAAACTTGTTTATCATATTGGCCTCACTCCAGCCAAACTTCCTGACCTAGTGGAAAACAACCCTCTAGTCGCCATAGAAATGTTGCTGAAGCTAATGCAGTCCAGCCAGATCACTGAGTATTTTTCGGTCCTGGTCAATATGGACATGTCTTTGCATTCAATGGAAGTTGTAAATAGGTAAGTTTCTATACTCCATACACAATCACATTTTGGGGGTGGGGATAGGTGGCTGTTTAAATCCTGGTTAAGTGGCCAGAAGAGAAAACTAGCAACAAAATAGCCTGAGAAAAACCCATCAAATAATCTTAACTTAGTGTTCATTACATGTGAAAGCATTTAGCAGTAATTCTGAGGGTAGGATCTTACACTTTTACGCATTAATAGACTCTAACTGAAACTTGAATGCTGAAATCTCCCTGTGGTACTTGTATATTCTTCACGCTGTACAAATACAGATATTACATTGAATTACACTGTTGTGATTATTGTATTGTAGGTAAGTATGGGTCTTAAGAGCTAAGAGGATTCTGAGATTTTTCTTCCAAACTTTGTCTCCTTTCTTTTGTGACTGTCAAGGAAATAGTACATTCCCTCTTGATGTGTTTTATAGTGTTTTCACATTTTACTGTTTCCATATAAATGTGTTATAAATTAAGAAGAGGTGTCCACTCTTTTATCTACAGGGCGTTTATGTACAGGGTGGCCATATGCCTGAGTTTGCCTGAGACAGTCTCAATTTAGGCTTCGTGTCATGGGCTCCTGTTCAAGTGGTGTCCTGTTTGGGGTGACACATTACAGTTCTTATATTTGAATGGTAACTCCCAGTAACAGGCAGCTAAAACTTCAATCAGAGCACATTATTTGAATGTTTATTTGCAAATTGGGGGTGATTTTTTTTTTTTTTTTACCTACTTGGAATTGCACTATAAACAGGTCCTCTTAAATTAACTGAGGGAAAAAAGCTGAGTGATCGAAAACGTGTGCATAGGACAGTGTGTTCTTTTGGCAGGGGCTGGAGATGGGTAGGAGGAGGAAAACATGAGGTTTTCATTTTCTGCCACTGGCAAAACTTTTATTTTAAAGATTTATTTTAACTTATTTATGCATACAAGAACTGGGGTGTAGACCAGAGGTGCAGGGGGTGAGAGGATTCACCAGAGACAGAGTAGGGAGCAGAGCAGGCAGTTTTACTGAAATACACTGCTGAGGGAAGCAGCAGGGGAGACAGGAGAGGTCTGCTGTGCCATGTGGGTCAGCTCCCTGGCCCGGGTGGGGCACTGGCTGCAGTGGCTGCTGATAGCTTGATAGTGCTGAGACTTTAACCCCTTGTGCCACCCCTGGTTAGCTACTTGTTAACAACATGCTACGTGTCAAGCCTTTCCCCTTTATATTAAGACTTACCTGTTAGGCTGCATTTTGCTCAAGTCCTTTGCTTTGGGCTGAGGTGAGTGCTTCTTCCCTTTCACTACATTTTGCACAAGGAAAGCTGCATCTTTTAATCAGTATCCTAGAGAGGAATTTCAAGGACAAGGTGTTGCTTTTGGTTACCTCCCCCACTCCTTTCCATCTCCCATTCTCAGTGTGGAACACACTCAGAGATCTCAAGTGATTGTAGCAGCCTATTGCAGATGTTTCCTGGAAGCACTAAGTCCTTGGTGCTTTGTGTGAAAAGTTCCAAAATGTACTAAGTTTACACTGTTCACACTGTGTATCATTGGTATAAAAAAAAAATTTTTCATTATTACATAGTTAGCATGGAATCCCTGCTCCTGGCTGACCTTCCTTTCTGGCCCCTAAAACATCCCACAGAATCCTTTAGAAAATACCAGCCTTCCCCTTCAAGACTAAGCTCCTCTGCCTTTTGTTACATTCCATTAGGTCTTTCCTGCTGTGCTTCTGGATAGGCCATGCTAATCCTTGATTCCAAGATTTTACTGAATGCTCAGTTATTAAGAAAGGCTTTTCTACTTAGGTTTTAGTTTAAGTCCCTGGCCCTTGTAAGGCTTTTCTCTTGCTCTTTTTTAGCAACTGTGTTGTTTAAGTTACTGAATTTATACTTTCCTCTTAAAAACACTACCATGGACTTCCCTGGTGGCACAGCACTATGAAGCTGTCGGTAGCCACTCCTGGCCAGGGAACTGACCCCCATGGTGCAGACCTCTCCTGTCTCACCTGCTGCTCCCCACTCTGTCTCTGGTGAATCCTCTCAGAACCCCCCCACACCTCTGGCCTACACCCCAGCTCTTGTATGCATAAATCTTTAAAACAATGAAACAACACTGCCATGCACAGCACTTGTATTTAATAGGGGTTTAGTAAATGTGATTTAAATGAATAGAAAACTTGCCAGAGTTACTAGTGCTTAAAGAGTAACTATGAATTATGATTTAACCAAGAACATAGGGACATGGTGCTCAAAAAAACTTACTTGATGAGTAACTACAATGCTTAGTGTAAACTTATAAAATGGAGTATCATTAAATTACTAGGCAGTGGCGTTGTTTGGAAAAGTGTATTTAAAACTAGGCAAATGGGGTCCACCCATCAGAAATTTTCACCAAACCACCAAAGGGAATTTTGTTTTATTGACTGTATTTTTTTAATGTTAGCAGATAAAATAACCTTAACTTTCTAATTTTATACAATAGACTAACTACAGCTGTTGATCTACCTCCTGAATTCATTCACCTTTACATATCAAATTGCATCTCTACTTGTGAGCAAATTAAGGATAAATATATGCAGGTAAGAGAAATTTTTTTTAAATGTCATAAATACCTGTCAAGAAAACAGACATAGTAGTATTTGTTTTTTCTTTTCCAGAATCGTTTGGTACGTCTTGTGTGTGTCTTTCTCCAATCTTTGATCCGGAACAAAATTATTAATGTGCAGGACTTGTTTATAGAAGTGCAGGCATTCTGTATTGAATTTAGTAGGATACGAGAAGCCGCTGGCCTTTTCCGGTTGTTGAAGACATTAGATACTGGAGAAACACCTTCTGAGACCAAAATGTCAAAGTGACACCTCGGCAGGACCGTTCCCCCCCCACCCCCATTCATTGCTCGGCTGTACTGTGGTTTAGTTTTTATGACTCTGAGTAGTCTCATGCACATGAACACCACTTACTTCCTTAAAGCAAAGTTTTGCTTTCCTGGATGACTTTTCCCTTTAGATGAAGTTTTGGTTATAAACTTAGAAAAATGTGTCTTTTAATGTCTCACAGACTCTTCATAGGAGGAACCATTCTTGCCATCAAATTACTATAAAGTAGATGAGGCTATTAGCACTGAAGAAGAAAGTGCTTGTTTTTGTTACAGGCTTTTGACAAGTTATGAATCCAGTTTTCCTAAGTCTCCAATGTTAAGGTGTTTAATGAGGGTAAACAAAGTATTCTTAAGAATTTGTACTGCTCTTGAGGTAAAAATCAAAGTGTTCTTTGAATCAAATGGTAAACAGGAATTTGATCCTTGAACCTTTACGTGCTTAGCTCTTATTAAGCATACTCTGAACCAAGGACATACTTGTAACTTTATCCTTTCTTGTCATGGGGACTTAATAAATGCATTTCCTGGACCTCTTAAACATGGGAACTTGCTAGAAATGTTCCCTAAGGCTTTAAAATAGCTGATACAGTTTTTTGGGTTTTTTTTCTCTTGCAATGTTCATTAGTTCTTTTGTTAGTAGTATGAGATAGTTATCTGTTGAAGGAAAAATCAGTCAGTGCTTTGGGAGGTAACATTACCACTGAGGAAGTGCCGCGCAAAACTGCTTGCTGAGTGGGATGTGTACCTCCTGCCCATGCTGGGGCACATGACCTGCTCTAGAAAAAAGAGCAAGATGGCAAAGGGTGGGCTTTTATCCCTCATTTAACTTTGTCAACAGTGCCTTACAATAAAGTTCTTTTTTATAAACTTTGTCATCTTTTTTTTTTTAACTTGAACTTCCAAAGCTATTCTTTAGATAATCTGTTTAACAGAATTACCTTCTGATCTAATTCCTATCGGAAGTTAAACAGTGCTATTTTTAGGTAAGTACAAGTTCCAGTCTTGTAATTGGAAAAATAGTACTCCTAGATTAACAAGTATTAAATCTTATGAAGGTGAAGATTTTATAAATGTATTTGCTTAAAGAATTAGGGACCCAAGCCCATGTAACACAGGAGTGCCTGCAGACACCTCAAATGATGACACGACCATTGCTTTCTCTTATCCTGAAAGTGGACACCACTGTTCTGCCTATAGCTTTGTGGAAACAAGTTTTCTAGTCAAATACTTTTTGGAATGATAAAGTGTTTGCCGCTGCTGGAAGCTTACGTTATAGGGCCTACTGATTCTCTGATGAAACTAACTCATGCTTCATGGAACTTACCTAACACTTCTCTGGAAGACATGTCACAGCTTTCTTTTACCTAAGGACAGTACACAGCACTTAGGCACCTTGCAAGAGGACTGTTTTAAACAGCAAAAGCACACCCACAGACAGGTAAAGAGCTGAAACGAGAAGGCAGTTTGTTCAGGTGAAACTGGGAACATGAGTGTCAGGTGACTTAAATGCTGTGTGTGTCCATGGAAGGCTGAAGAAACATACTGATTATGGGTTACAAAGAGAAATGTGCAAACTTAAATTCTGTGAATAAAGAGTCAACTACTCATGATTTCAAGACTGCATTGGCATTTACCTTTCTTGAAAGGTCTTAAAATTTATTTTAGATAAACCACCAACAAAAAAATAGTAGTTACATGAACCTAGGTAACCTAGCTCACACCTGAACTGTGACCTATGAAGCTGTGCTTAGCTGCTTTGAGCAAGGCACTGGCCCTTGTACAGGTCTGTTTTCTGACTTGTAAAGTGAGTGACAATACTGCCTTCCTGAGTTTGTGATAGTTAATGATACTAGATTTACTGCTTTAGAAATAATTACATTAACTGCTTTAGAAAAAGTTGTTATAACTAGAACATTTTATAAACAAAAACCTCAGTCAAGATTGACAACACCAGTAAAAAGTTCTTCATTAAACATGTTTCAAAGATGACAGTCTACATTATATGCAGCAAAGGAACTACAGTCCTGGATTCGTAACTAAACTTTTAATTGTAATCAATGATTTCAATATATCATGTTAAAGAAATCACATCTTGAATTTTCTGCATTTTTTAGTTCCAGTTTCTACCTTTAGTATCTTCACATTACCTGTTAAAATGAAAACAGCACTATAAATAACATATTAGGGAAGAAAGTTACTTCAAAATCAATTTGGGGGGGGGTTCTGAAATATTTCAATAATTCTGACAGTGTTTATTCATTTAAACAACTTGAAAGAACTGGCTTTACTCCCTTTATTACACAGTATGTACACGTTTTCAAGTAATTTTAGGCAGCACCACTGATACTGGCATTAGCAGGTTCCTCACTGGCTCACAGTATATAAATCTACAACTCATCAAAAACAATGGGCTTTATTTAATTTTAAATGAATGCAATGAAAACACCTGGTTTGATTCACAATATTCTGTTTAAATGAAGGCAAATCTTTAGGTGTGAAACTGATAATGAAAAAACTTCACTTTCATATTTAGTATTTTTGCAAATGAAGTGCTTGTTTTTCAAACTAATAACTAGGACAGGCGTAGGTGGGTTTCCTAATTAGATGTTGCATCACAGAAACAAAATACCACAAGACTAGCTTTGGTTCAAGCCAACATCGAGAGCTATGTAAATTGCAAAGTAGGGTTTACATCGCCCGAAGAAACTGCTTTTAGCTAGGACATACACTTCAAATTCTAGTTACAATCCAAACATACTGATTTAATCTTTGCCTTCAGTGAGCAAATTACATTTAACATGCTCAAATAAGAATTGCCAAACTAAGCTCTTTCGCTGGAGAATTTGGTTACACTGGCTATTTCATCCAAATGGGAACACACCTGTTCTTGAAGGTCTGCTAGTGTTTTTATGACAGCAGTATTCAGCAAATGGATCTTAAAGTACACAGAGGTATTTACTAATATTTAAGCCCTAATACTGACCAACTTTAACTGAGCATTCTAAAAAACATTTGAGCTCTCTTTGGGAATGCCCTTCTTGGAAAGCTTGCGCAAGGCATGAAGCTTCAGTCGTGATGTTACTGAGGTCAGACCAGTGGTTCGCTTCAGGAGGTTTTGTCATCGTGCACCCACAAAGAGAGCAAACTGCAGATGGAGACACTGCAATTCGGCCTTTTACTGTCATCATTCCTCAGTAACAACAAGGAGCAACCTTTCAGAAAGGTTTTGTATAATCAAGATCCATCCCTAACAAGACAGCATGCAAGAAATTATTACCTGCCAAGGGCCTTCCTGGCAGCGCAACAGATTGAGCACACTATGAGGCTATCCGGAGCCACCGCAGCATGAGTTCGATACCCGGACAGGGAGGTTCCCACATGGCGCAGCACACCTGCCTCGCCCACTGCTCCCCTAAGCAGTGCATTTCAGTCAATCCGCCTCTTCTGCTCCCCACTCTGTCTCTGGTGAATCCTCTCACCACCCCACACCTCTGGCCTATACCCCAGGGTGTATGCATAAATAAATCTTTAAAAAAGAAAAAAAAAGTTAGAGAAATTATTACCTGCCAAGAGGTGCTGTGTTTCTCCACCTCTCTTTCAGACTCTTGAGGTTTTCTGAAGAGAAACCCAGAAGCAGCACGCAGGCAGGCAGCGAACGAGAGCACTTCACATTCGGGAACATTCTTTTTGACACACTGCATGTGACTTTCACAGTTAAAAAAAAAAAAAAAGTTTTTCTACATAGGTGAACAAATGGCTTTTAAGAGAACTACCTGACGGAAAATGATTATCCCATAAACATAACTACTTTTAAATCTCTGATTTACTACCTTCATTTACATTCGCCATATTCCCAGCATCTTATCAACTTTGTTTGGGCAAAAATTTTGGTACATAGGACCATTCTTTATCATGTTTATTTCCATCTAAGAAACACTTTCCATTAAAGGATACTTTTCTCTTTGAGTACTGAAGTGTTTTCTACTCTTGCCAAATTCTTTTTCTGCTATTAAAAACTTGTGTTTCTGGAAATGAGACTGCAATTCTTCAATCTGCCATTTATAATTTAGTGTTCAAACTTTTGAAATAAGGAAAGCTATATGACAGCTGCTGATAAATCACTCTTATAATTATAAACCAATTTTCCTTGCTCTGTCATAGTATTCTTTTTAAAAGTCAGCTTCACTGGCTACCAGGAAGAATGATCGATTTCAGCATTTCTCCCTAATATGCTTCTTGAAATACACAGAGCAAATAATCTACATGGTGCAGAATGAAGAGCATAGCTTCCTAAGTGCAATGAACCACAAAAAGCAGATTTCAAAGATAATGGCTACTATGGGAACCTACACTTTTGAGGTCTGCTTGTTTAGTGCTCCAAGCACGGCATTTTCTATTTCAACAGCTCCTCACGTTGACTCCAGACACCCAATTTAAGTAAAACTGTTTACTCAACAAGTATTTCACCGAGTGGCTAGAATCAAAGTGTGTTAAATAGTTTGAAAAAAAATGAGCTTCCTAAACCTTCCTATCTTATATAAACATAAACCTTCCTATCTTATATTTGGTTATTTAATTTTTTTAAGTTATATTTTTCTCATTTTTTTTAATCCACAAAATAAAGAATATAGACAATAACTAGTGTAGACGCAACCAAAGACTACAATTTTAATTTCTAAATAACTCTTCCCTCTTCCTCAACTTTTACCTCTCAGAGGTTGAGAGGGTGTGTGTGTGTTTACCTATGTAATTACTTTATAAAATAGAGCCATCTCCAAAAGCTTTACATTAGCCTGCTTCTTTAACCTAAAAATAAGAAAAAGAAATGAGTAAAAGAATTAAGCAAGCCTGCTCTAAAATTATTTTTGGTACAATAAAAATCAAACTTCTCCATTACCTTTAAATTGTAAAGGTTAAAGTACAGTTAGTACCATATATAGTCATCATTTACCCAAAATCACAGTATGCCTACTTAGTTTCCTTTACAAGGCAATGAAGAACTTAATGCTCATGTGCAATACAGAATCTGAGTTTTTTATTTGTAGAAAAAAATGAACAAACTTTACTCCCCATCAAGCTATCGCAAGAAGTTAGGTAGTAACGAAAATGCAAATCCTAAAGACATCTGGTATTTTCATAATTCCAAATAGAAAACAACAATGAAAAACTATTCTCAGATTTTGAAATCACCATATATAACAAAGGTGCAAGGAAGCTATAGATTTCTTTCATGTCATTTACAAGTTTAATGTTCTAAAATAGTTTTTCTGCTAGGGAAAATGCCTATGACTGATTACTAAATTTAATTCCAAAACTCCATTTCAACTAGTCTAAGTGTGCTTAGTCTAAAACTATCCTTGCGAAACAGAGTTAATTTGTTTTCACAGTACCACAGATGCTAGCCTAACACTGAGAAGCACCACTTCCCCTTCACACCAGAGCTCCTCCCCTCGTGGTCTCTGTAATAATCTAAATGATTGTTCATTGAAAATGATATACTTTAGTAGATAAATATATAAAGATCAATCAGTCTTTGTAAGAATAAAATATCTTAGCCTTTTGTATATCAAATCAGAATCTGGAAGATAAAAGAATGTATTTTCAAATATACAAGCTATGTGCTAAAGTAAAAAAAAAATAAAACATCCTTTAATTCAAGCCAAAGTTCTGTCTGATGCATCCGTGGGATGTATGCTAGGAGACGGGTCCTCCATGCTGAAGGTCTCGCCTGCCTGTTTCTACAACAAAGCAACAAAAGCCAGTGTTAGTCAGTTGGCATATTCTGAACTTTAGCTACACATTTAGAGATTATAATTCAAGAAACAAATTACAGATGGGAAAAAACTGACATTTATAAATGGCAACTCATTCTAGAGGGACAGTCAACAAAAAATACCTCCCTCATTTACACTAAGAGAGGTTTTTCTAGTTTTTCCCTAGAATTAGCTAAACCAACATTAATCTCATCTTCGTGATACAATAAAGATGCAGTTTGAGATGGCGGTATTAGAGTATTTATATAGTATACATTCTGTTATTGATAATAAAGTCCATCCATAGAGTATGACTTAAAGAAATTACTTGAAGGGGCCTCCCTGGTGGCACAAGGGGTTAAGCATAGCACTATGAAGCTATCCAGAGCCACTGAAGCACCAGTTCGATGCCCAGCCAGGGAGATTCCCACATGGCACAGCAGACCTCTCCTGCCTCGCCTGCTGCTCCCCTCAGCAGTGTACTTCAGTCAATCTGCCTGTTCTGCTCCCCACTCTGTCTCTGATGAACCCTCTCACCACTCCAACTTCTGGCCTACACCCCAGCTTGTATGCATAAATAAACCTTTAAAAAAAAAAAAAGAAAGAAATTACTTGAACTCAGCATGTAGACCTATACAGCTATACAAAATCATCTGCTTACCTACTGATAGTTTCATGTTCTAAGAAAAAAATTAGGTTATTAGTAGCCTATAAATAACAGAACATCTGGAGAATGTTTATCAAAATGTTATCAATAATGGTTTTCTAGTGCAGCACTGTGGTTTTCACTTTTCCTTTATGTTTTGCTACATTTTATGTACTTAAGTTTCTTCCAACTACTGGTAACATCACTTTGTTTTACAAGTTGCAAGTTCTTTACCTAATAAGGCTGTGTTTTCACCTGCATCTTCCTTAAAAGTAGCATCACACTGCAGCACAGACTCACTGGTGGAAGACGATGGTAAGTTGGTCACATCACTTCTGTCATCCTCTTGCACAGTAATATTCAGATTAGCAACCAAAACACCTCCTGGGTTAGGTTCTGGAGGGGCTATCTCAGGCCCATCCTCAAGCTCTAGCTTGAGAAGCAGAACAAAAGAAAATGCCTTTTCTAAGTAACATCGATCAAGGCTTATTGTCTTTTACTGATAATTCACACAAAATAGTTACTTTTATATACAGAATACGGCAAAAAGTTTATCAATGCCTTCTTCTACATCATAGAAAATAAATTACTTCTCAAAAAGCAGTCTTCCAGTTTGTAAGCCTTTATTTTAAAAACCATTTCCCCCCTTGATACAAGCAATGCCACCATTTAAACTATTAACTGACAGAAAGTGAAGCTTTGTTACAAATGCGCTTTCCTGCCTTCTTGAACAGAGGGTGCCTGCTGATCACGTTAGGTTGTGGACATGAGCTGGAATTATGCCTCAGGTCGTCTTACTGTGATGCTAGGGTTTCCGAGATGAGCAAGGATTCTGAACCACATAAGGCTATGGGGGCTAGACTCTATTTGATTCATTTAAAAGTTATCAATTTTGGCTCATTCCTCATAAGAGCAGTCATCAGCTGTCAGTTTGCTTTGGCTTATCCCCACACGCCTCCCCTTCGTGTGTTGCTTTAAAGAAGAAAAAAGGCAGTGAACGTGGGAGCTATCCAGTAACGTTTTTTAATACCACAGGAGAGTCTTGGCTTGCCTTGTCACCTTTACTTCAAGTGAAAACACTGTAGAGTCATTCCTTCCCTTCTCTGGGCTCTCAGGGTCAAGAGCATTGCTGTTCCAACAGAATTCTAGAAGTCCCTGCCCCTTCCCAAATACCAGGTGGTACATTTTCTCTTGGAAACTAAACACCTCCAGGACACTACTAACACCAAGCAACAATCACGTGTTGTCTTAACATCCAAGCTCCTGCTCAGCCTACCCTAAACTGTTTGTCCGGGTATTTAGATAAATACCTTCCAGACTGAACTACCTCCAGACTGAACTACCTTCCAGTCTGAGACCCCACAATCACACCATGGATATGTCAATAACTTGTAATATACAGATCTGTCAAACAATCCTTTAACACCCAGCTCAGATGCCCCTCTAAAAAAATGCACCCACCTCCACCTGGCAGAGTATGCTGCTCCTTCCTCTGTGTACTGCACTGTGCGTGGCACTGCAAAAACATCTTGCTTTCGGGGGCCTCCTGGTGGCCTAGGGGTTAAGTCTCAGGGCTATCACCGCTGTGGCCCAAATTCAATCCCCGGACAGGGAGCTAACCCACATAGAGCGCAGCAGACCTCTCCCTGTCTTGCCTGCTGCTCCCCTCCGCAGTGTATCTCAGTCAGCCCACCTATTCTGCTTCCTACTCTGTCTCTGCTGAATCCTTACCCCTCCCCCACACCTCTGTCCTTACACCCCAGTTCCTCTATGCAAAAAATTAAAAAACAAAAACAAAAACCAACTGACCAAGTTGTTAAAAAATAAAATCACTTAAAAAATAAAGAAAAAAAAAAAAAAACCCACCACTTTGCTTACTGTGTTGTGTTTGGGGTATGCCCTGAACCCCATCAGTCAATAAAGTGAAACCCCCACAAGTGGAAGGCTCTCTTATTTCTCTCCCCAGAGCCAAGTTCCAATCTAGCACCTTAGATAGTATTCCTTTGATAAAGGCTCATTGAATGCATGAAAAAAAACCAGACAAATGACACATCTAAGTGTTTCGGGCTGCAAATGCAAAAGCCTACTGGCAGCTCTCTCACTGTGGCCATTTCTTGGGCAATGAGTCCTAGTTACTATACCAGTGTGTCACAACTAATCTTAACATTCACTGTAGGGGGGCCAATGGATCTAAAGAAAATGACATACTTGTCAAAATATGAAAGTTACGGGCAAGACAATTTTCTTAGTTTTATTTAAAGTTACTACAGGTTTCTTTTCTTCAAAATGAAACTACTTTCTGGGGATATATACTCTAGCTCTCTGAAATTGACATTCTAGAAAGCAATCCAACGTTACGTAAAATCGAATCTTCGTTTTTTAATATATGAAATATCTATGTAGATGTATATCCAACAATAAAACTCTTGGGAATTAAAGTCTCAATGCCTAATGTCAGTGAATTTCCTTTTATTCAAAGAAGGCTTAAAATTATTGACTAGTAGAAAAAATTTTAAATGAAGGAGAAGTTAGGAAAAAAGGAAGATGGAAAACTTTGCCACGGAAAACTTATCTGTCCAGATCCCTGAACCCTACTGTTTAAAATGAGGTACATCCTGTCTCTTGCTGGAACAGAGAGGATGAGTCACATTTATTAGGAAAGCATATTATGTCATGCTGAATGGTGTTACCATTATTAAAAACTATCACTAGATAAACAGAAACTGTCTAGACATCAGAGTGGCTGAGATTTTAGTAAGACACTCTTGAATGCTGACCTTCCTCCACTGTGTGCCTACACGGATGTTATTCGGTACTCCACTGAAAAGTCTAACTCCCCCAAATTGCACTAGCTAAGGCGCTGGTCTCTCAACTGTTTTTAAACACATGCTGAGCTAGAAGATAAAGGGACACTTGGAGCAGACCTGAGGCCTTAAGGGCTATTACAGCTTTAAGCTGCATAAAATGATTACCTTAAAAACACCTCTTTGTAATTTCTAACTCTGTACTAAACTTTTAAAAACTCTGAAAACATTTAACAAAAAGAATATATTCAATATTTAAATTGTTTCTTAAAGTTATTTATCTCAAAATGGTTTACTATTTAATCAACAATACTTGAGGATATTAATAGAATATATAAAGACTCAAAACAAAACAATCTAAAAAATCTTTTTTCCTCTCTGTCTCCAATTTTGGACAGGAGAGTTAAGTAGCTTGTACCCTGGAATTAAGCAAACTTGTGTTTGAAAACCAATGCCCCATTAACTGGCTGTGTGGCTTTTGGTGAGTTACTTAGTTTCTCTAAGCTAGGTTTCTAGTTAGTAAAATAGGAATAGTAATGGTACTTACCTCAAGAATGAAGGGAAGAGTTAAATGTAATTATGTATGGGAGGCATTTAGCATATGGCTTGAATAACCATGCTCTCTCTTACTTTGCCTTTTTGTCTGTTTTCTGAGGAAGTTCTATGGCCATATTAAGTATCACAAACAGACAGAACAAATTCAATGCAGGATCAATTTTCCAGCAGTATTTGATTTTGACGCCCAGGAATTGGAAAGTATTTTCAAGAAGTGTTGGCTTCAGTTTCCTCACATATAAAATGTGCACCTTAAGTTAGAAAATGTATGAAGCTCCTTTCATTTCAAACATTTTATAGTTCTTGTTTATACAAAACTGACTAGTATATACACATTCTACAGTGTAGTACACCAAAATATATTGCTCTGAATAATAACAAACTATGGGGAAACATCTATTATGTTATTCTATACTCACAAATTTAGCTCATTAATTTTTTGGAATGCCTTATTTTTCTAATAAAGAGGCAAATTTCTTCAAGAGAGCTACAAGGATGTTAGAGGAACACTGAGTTCATTCCTCTTGCCTCTGGCCAGTAATGAAATTGAATCACTCAGGAAGAACCGGGGCAAAGATTGAATATAAACAAAAATGTAACAAACCCAATATCCCAGGGCTTTGATGACATCAAGTTTACACATTGGACACGTGCGGTGATCCAAAAGCCATGGGTCAATGCATATTCTATGAAAAATATGCCTAAAAAAATTAAGTATGTGTTAATGTTTTAAAATAAATGTTTATATCTTATAAAGGAAATAATACACTCATCCTCCCATTACAAGTTAACTTATGTCAAAGCAACATTCTAGTCTATTCACTTACCCTAAATAATATTTATTTTCTACATTAAACAGAACCTGGCACTTCTAAGGAAATTTTCTCTTCACGAAAATAGCATGGTATGGTTCTATTTGTATGTGCCTTTTTAAGTGACTTGAAGGCCTCCTGGGAATCAATATAGCATAAGTAAACCAATAACACAAACAGATAAACCTAAACTCATAGTCTTAAATAAATTCATAAAATTATTCAAATGGAAGTAGAACAAAAAATTTAACAGGTCATCTTGGGTTGTGGGCTTAACACTTTGTGGTCCGCTCACATATTAGTACGTGTTTTTGTCACCAGTATCAGGTGGCCACTCACGTATTAATACGTGTTCATCTAGTCTCCGGTTTTTCACGCCACGGTGGATTTATTTGGAACTATTAGGAGCTATTTCCTTGATCGTACTCAGTCTAGAAGCTTTACACATTGTTTTGGTGAAAGTGTAAGGTGTTTTATGAGATATATTACAGTTTTTGTAATATCCAGTAGTTCAGGAGTTGTGTGTGTTTTACTGAATGCTTATACCATTCATGCGGTGGCACAGAAAATGGCCGGCCCCAAGGGCTGGTAAATTTAAAGGACACCGGCACACAAAGTGTTAAAAACATTTTCTGTTTACTTATTTTTGCACATACTACATTTTTCTATAATGAAAATTGATCACTATCACAATCAAAAAAAGAAAGAAGCCCATGTGTATTTTCTTCTTTTACTGATCTCAGCTTTTCCCCTCTCATAAATCTATGTTTTCAATGCACAAAGAAGATAAGGAGTGAATAGTCTTGTGTCAGGGGCTCAAACACCAGTTGTGTGATGTGGTGCTGTGACCTTCGTGGAGCCCTTGACCTCTTGGCACCTACACCACAGGCTGTTCTGTACAGCAAATATGTCATGAGCTTACCCCCAAATCGGGCACAGTTGTTCATTACGGGTGTTGTTTGAAGACCTTTTCTTCAAATAGCAATCTGCTAGTGCTGTTAGCAATAATTACATCACATAGTCTGTTTCAGCTTATCTTTTGCTCTTTTCATCCTCAAACTGAAACCAACTGACCCAAGGGAGTAAATTTCACAAAAACCCAAAGAAACATGTTGGCTTTATTGGAAAATTTGTCAAATAAGTACAAGGGAAAATGACAGGGAGGAGGGTAACAAGGAGACCCGGAAATGTGTGCACATAACACATCTGCTTGTGAGGGTCAAGGACAAAAGCTGTCAAGATATGGCTGGTGCAGCAAAGAGAAATTAGCCTCAGGGGCTCACTTCTACAGCAGCATTTTTAAAGTGGAAAGATCTGCTTTCAACTAGTCTAGAATAAAAATTCTTTTCTATTTTAGCAATTCTTACAGGACATAGCCAACCTACAAAATGACCTGATTCATTAAGTACCCACCATAACAATCCCTCATAAACGCCTGTAGTTATCTTAATTCAAGAAAAGATTTTGTTGCCCTGAGTCATTTATTTATTTCCTCCACAGAACTATTAAGAATTTAATCTACCATACGCTAAAGTATTTTAAAGCAAACATAATTATATATTAATTTATAACTCCTAACAGATGTGAAGTATCATTAAAATTGATGAACTTAAGACATATATTTGTACACCCTTCTGCTAAAAAGCAATTCTTGGAAAACTTATCAAATAAGCCATTATTAAAAAGGAAATCACAATTTCTTCTTGCTAAAAATAAGTAAATTTTAAAAAGCCTCTGTGTAACCAGAGTAGGAGAAATATTTATTTTACACAATTACCAAAAGGACTTAAATTCAGGGCCTCCCTGGTGGTGCAGCAATTAAGCGCTGCACTGTGGAGCTGTCGGCAACGGTAACGCAAGTTCTACACCAGGCCGGGAGGATTCCCACATGGGGCGGCAGACCTCTCCTGCCTCACCCGCTGCTCCCTTCAGTAGTGTATTTTTGTCGATCTGCCTGTTCTGCTCCCCACTCTCTCTGGTGAACCTTCTCGCTGCCCCACACCTCTGGCCTGTACCTCAGCTTGTATGCATAAATAAATCTTGAGGGAAAAAAGCCCTAAATCCAGCCTGTAAACAATAGTAAGCTACTTCCCTCTTCTGACCCACCTTCTGTCCTCTCTGCCCTCTCCTTGCACCCTTCACCTGCTTGTCTCCTTGTTGCTACAAAGCATACCCGTTGCTTTGCCAAATGTATAAGGTAATTCCCAAAATTCTAATGAAGCCTTGCTTATAATACTAAAAATCAGTCTATGTTAAAGATATATAATGGGTCTTAGTGGTCACCTTAAGTTCCTAAGCAAAGAAATCTTAAAGTAATACAATACAGGCAACCTTGAAGAGTTGAAGTTTCTTTTCTAAGAGACTCAATGATCATAAAAATATCACACGATAACAAGGTTCTCATGTAATGAGGGAAACATAACACTTTTCTTAGAAATCTTTCAAGTAATTTTTAACATTTCAGGAGGTTAAAAAAAACATACTTGCATGGCAAAATTCTGATAACATCCTTTACTTTAAAATTTTCAATACACACTGCACAATTTTCAACTTCAACGTCGATTCCCTGTAAAAACAAGAAGGAATTTTTTACATTCATAGTATACAGTATATTCTCAGTAAAACTCACTACACTCTGGGTAAACAGTGGATTCTGTTCTGGTACAACCTGAAGTAAACACAGATGATTTCTACTTAGTATTTACTTTTTACCACTATTAAGAGATCATTTTTTTTTAAAGTCTTTTTTTTTTGGATTTATTTATACATACAAGCTGGGGTACAGGCCAGAGGCATGGGGCGGCGAGAGGGTTCACCAGAGACAGAATGGGCAGCAGAACAGGCAGATCAGAAATACACTGCTGAGGGGAGCAGCGGGCAAGGCAGGAGAGATCTGCCGCGCCATGTGGGATTCTCCCTGGCGGGGCATCGAACTCACGTCACCACTGCCCACTGCCGACAGCTCCACAGCGCAGCGCTTAACTGCTGTGCCACCGGGGAGGCCCCTATTAAGAGATCATTTAAAGACTATTGCAGATAGTTTTATCATGAGGCGTATAGCTATAATAATTTAAGTAATTCATATTACCCATTTAAATTTTATTTTGTTCTACATAGTAGATGCAGCAGTATGTCCTTAATGATGATAATTGGATAAATGTGATATAAGCTCCAAAAATAAAAAAAAAATTATGTATCTGAAGGAAAAGGAAAATATTTCAGTGTGTACCTAATCACACATAAGTGGTGCTTAAGCATGAGGCTAGTGGGTTTTTTTTAAGTGTTCATATTTTAAGAGATGTAGATATGCAAATGCATGTTTCACTGTAATAAATCATAAACATAAAACTTAGGAAGAGGATGAATATTTAGTAAAATACTTGTTTCCTGAAGTCATCAGAAACAAAAACAAGAGCAATTTCATTAGAATTTGTTGAAAGAGTAGTTACACCTTAAATATGTGAAAATGCAAATGGCTAAATGTTTGAAAATAATCACATTACTAGTGATGAAAGAATTAAAAACTGAAATTAACATTTTCATTTATCAGATTAACAAAAGTAAAAAGAAACAAAAGCTGGAGAGGAAGCAGTTTTGTGACAAAAATTTCCATTTCTAAGATTGTATGGACCCAGACACTTTGGGGGATGTCAGCTCTCTCCACATTTCCGTGAGTACCCCTGGATCTAGCAAGGGGGCCTCATCTATCAATCAAAGCAGGCAGGGTCATAGTGATCACCTGACCCAACACAGGCCAATGAGACACTGCTTCCCAGAATTCTGGGATGTGAAGTCAGAGACTACCAATCAACGTCTGCATGTGCCTAAGACTTGAGCAAGTTAATTTTATGAAACACAGCTAACACATGTCTTTATGTAATGGTTTAAAAATATATTTAGCCATGTATATCACTTGTTAAAAAACAGGCAGTAAAAGCTGATTTTACATGCATTTATTGCTATCAAAGATTATATTAAAACTTTGTAAGAACATTTAAAATTATATGTTGTAACAGAGACAAATATCAGTTATTTATCATATGCCATGCAGGAATGATGAAATAATTTTTAAAATCCCTAGGTTCGCAAGCTTATATGCTACTGTGAAAGAGTCCACCAGAAAAATTAGCAAACAAGCAGTCTCCTGAACCAAATGAGAGGCAGATTTAAGCAGAAAAAAAGAGAAAGAAAAATAACATTTTTCTGTACAAGTTTAAAACATAACCATCAGAAAAGCCACATATATTTGAACATATGTATGTACCTCATGGACCCTTTACAGATCCTCTTTTCAACTACTATTGTACGACTCTCATAAAAACAGTCCATGAAAGCAAATTTTCAAAAATGTAATTAGTAAAGGATAATATCAATTAAATTCTCAAAGACTCAGTTCAGTAAATTAAACATATGAATCTATGGCTTCTCACATGTAAGAACTGAGATTTCTGCTCTGGAGAACCTAAGACAGGTTTCAAGTGGAACATGGAAATACATATTTGTCCAGTAACTGACCCACTATACTGCGGCACCTGTCAGCCACTCCTGGCCACTCACTGATGTGCACACCAGATACAAATCTTCAGTCATGAGATGGCAATTTTTTTTTCACCTTTTCTGTTCGATACATCCACAGAGAAAGGAACCAATCAGTTCTTTGAGCAAACTACTCCACTTTTAACTGTCACTACAATGGCAAAGGTATTGAGGAAGGAATGGTCACCAACAATCCAATTCCAAGAGTATCAATATAAAGTGTATCACATAAACCATTAAGAGCAAAGTGTTACAAATCAAAAGCCTCTTTTTAATGAATGCTATTTGTTTTAATCCTTTCTGTAGATCAGAGAAACAGATAGTACCATAAGTACAGTTCAACATTTTTCTTTTCAGGGTACCTAACCTCTAAGAACCTGAGGTTCTAGATGCAGAGATTGGTCCTTTCCTAAAAATGTTTTAAAACTGGCATAATTCTGACCTTTTAAGCCTCAGGTTGGACATGTCAAAATGTTCTGTTTTAAAAAAATTTTTTTTTACTTGGGCCTCCCTGGTGGTGCAGCAGTTAAGCACTGCACTGTGGAGCTGTCGGCAGCGGCAGTGGCGACACAAGTTCGACGCCTGATGCCCAGCCGGGGAGATTCCCACATGGCATGGCAGACCTCTCCTGCCTCCTGCTGCTCCCCTCAGCAGTGTATTTCCGTCACTCTGCCTGTTCTGCTCCCCACTGTGTCTCTGGTGAACCCTCTCGCCGCCCCACGCCTCTGGCCTGTACCCCAGTTTGCATGCATAAATAAATCTTTGACAAAACCCAAACAAACAATTTTTCTTCTTGGGCCTCCCTGGTGGCACAGGAGTTAAAGTCTCGGCACTATCAAGCCATCCCCCAGCCACTGTGGCATCAGTTCCATGCCTGGCCAGGGCGCTGATTCATATGGCGCAGCAGACCTCTCCTGTCTTGCCCGCTGCTCCCCTCAGCAGTGTATTTCAGTAGAGCCGGCTGTTCTGCCCCTCACTGTCTCTGGTGAATCTTCTCACCCCCCACACCTTGGCCTCCACCCCAGTTCTTGCATGCATAAATAAATAAAATAAATCTTAAAAAAAAAAAATCAAACAATTTTCTTCTCTTCTTCACAAATCTCAGTATTTTCTCCCTGTAACTATGGGAATCAGAGATAGACAGGAATTTTAGACTTAACAGATGTAAATTTAAAATATCAAGGGTTTATGGCATAAACTAATAAGCTCTATGACTTCTTTAAGAGTCACTGTGTCTGGCCAATAGGTTAAACTTACTTGAATGATGGACATGTCTGCACTGTCTAGGAATAGTAGCACCAGCCAGTGTGGCTATCTCAGCATTTGAAATGTAACTAATGTAACTGATAAAATGAGTTCTAAGTTTAACTGAATTAATTTAAATTCATATAGCCACATGTGACTAGTGATTATTCTACCAGGCAGTGCAGGTCCAGAAAGCTCTTCACATATAAAATGGACTATTTCTGCCAACCCTTTCTTAGAATGAACACCCATATAAAATTAGTACTAACTCAACCCAGCCGAAACTCTACATGTTTATTAACACTGTGATTTTAGCAGACTGGAAGGCACTACTTAGATTACATAAACAGACATATTCTAGCCTAAACCAAAAAAAAAAAAAAAATTACCTTTTCTCCATGCTTTACAGTATGAAGTGGAAGCTGGCCAATAACTTTCTTTGTTTCTTTTCTATGGCTCTTAGGTAGGAGAAATATTATTATTGAAAATTTTAAAATCACTATTAAAAAGAATTCATAGATTATTTATTCATATACAAGAAAGTCTATAAAAATTTTATTTCAAGTTAAACTATAACGAAAACAAATTTTTAAAAGTCACAATTTAAATCTTAATGCACAGAATTGCCACATGTAACTTAAAAGCTGTTTGATCAAGAATACTCATTTTCAATTCCATGGCTGAAGAAGAAAACAATTTGTATGTCTAAAGTTGGGGCTGGGAGTAGCACGCACTCAATCCATTAACATCTCTAAAAGGAAAGAGGCTTCTTACTCATCAGAGAGACCATGACCCAAAAATGATTATTTACCACCTAGAAGGCCAAGAAGCCGAACTTTTCAAGACAATAGAGGAAAGTGTGAAATTTAAAAGCCTGTCATTTGAAGCCTCTCTTTCAACTGCCTTCCTCTTTGCTTTACTGAGATGATGTCTCTCAGCACATAAATGGCTTTGAAAATTGCTTCACTCTGGCTATAGTGGCGCCCTCCCACCCTGCTCTTCATCTTGGGGACCAGGGTTCTCTTTTTAAATAATAGAACCAGGTTCCTTTTCCCTCATGCCTTTCTGTCATTCCTTAATATCTATAAAAGGACAAAGGTATCTGTAGGAGCAAAAAGTATAAAGAATGACCCTGACTTAAAAGGTATCTAAATGTCCCACAAAACTGAAAATTTAATATATTCAAAATTTAAAAAAATAGTTTTAAAAATAATAATACTTACATATTATGAGTGAAAATGAAATTTAAGAGTATGGTTCAATATGACTTCAACAATGTATATGGGAAATATTTACAGGCTGTCTTTTAAAAAGCAAAGTTAAAAAGAGATATGCATCATTACCTGACTTCCAAACTGAGAGCCAGTATACAGGAAACGCTGTATATAGTAAAATATTAGCCAGGCCAGTGAGATAATCATCATGGTGATGAAAGCGATGGCCACAAACACCACAGACTGACTACTGATGAACTCCTGCATGTGACGGGTGCCGACCTCTATGGTCATTTTGACTGGAATCCCTTTTTGCACCAGATCCAAAATTTCTCTTCCTTCTGGGTAGCTAACCATAATGACGACTATATTTCCTGTTCCTGTGGGAAAGAAGAAATCAACATAAAGAACACAAAGATACAGAGAAATCTAAGAGAAATGAGTATTACAGGTTGACCATGTAGAAACATCTGAAAACTTCAATAAAATGGGTATTTTTTAAGGAAAAGATAAATTAACAAAACTGATTCATAAAGAAAAACATGATTACAGTAAGTTACTGAAGTAGAACAAATCACTAAGGCCCACCCCCCAAAACCTAAGAACCCTGCTCAATTTCACAGGTGAATTCTATCACTGAACCTTTCAGGACAAATAACATCAATATTTAAATTGTTCCAGAGCAGATTTTTTAAAAAAGGCAAGGAAGGAGTTCTAAAATTTTCCTAACAAGCCCAAATATGGTAATAAAGAACAAAAGAACCCTACAGGCCAATGTCACTTAAGAATATTAACACATAGTAATTAAACCACGCCTGTCTGAGGCAATCTGAGAATTCCTGCTGTGATCACTGTACTTAACATTGTTCTGAAGGCAGGAACTGACATAAGGCCATAAATAGAAGAGACGAAATAATCAATTTCCATGAATCTGTCCAAATTAATGCAACACCCATAAAATATCTAGAATTTTCAAAACCTTAAAAATGTTCATGTGAACATGATCAGAAGGGGCAAAGTAGAAAAGTCCATAAATTAGACCCACACACATAAAATAGTTTAGTATATGGTAAAAGAGGAATTTCAAAGCAACAATGTAAAATGGACTTAAAACAGTGTGTGGAGAACTGCGTGTCATCTGAGGGGACTAAAGCTTCAGCCCTTAAAACTTTTGTCAAAATAGGGCCTCCCTGGTGGTGCAAGGGGTTAAGCGCAGCACTGTCAGGCAGCTGCTTGAGTTCAATGTCCAGCCTATTTCCACAAGGCGTAGCAGACCTCTCCTGCCTCGCCCGCTGCTCCCCTCAGCAGTGTATTTCAGTCACTCTGTCTGTTCTGTTCCCCACTCTGTCGCTGGTGAACTCTCTCACTGCCCCACACCTCTGGCCTGCACCCCAGCATAAATAAATAAATGCATAAATAAATAAATAAATAAATAAATAAATAAATGCATAAATAAATAAATGCATAAATAAATAAATCTTTAAAAAAAAGACTTCAAAAATTTAAAAGTAAAACAAACTTTTGTCAAAATAAATTCCAACTAAGTCAAAGTTTAAATATATTAAAAAAGAGAACAAGGAACAGGTGAATTTAAATGTATATAATACTGGAGAAAAACCACCTCAGATTCTATTTTTTAAAATAAGGAGGAAAAAAAAGGAATTTTGACCAACCATAAAAATCCAAAATTTTCCATGGTTTAATGAGAACAGAAATCAAGATCAAAAGTACATATGACCAACTGGGGAAAAACACAGGTAATATAGCAAAGACAAAAACTAATTTCCTGTAAGGGAAAGGGAACAGGAAAGCAAAGGAAGTGATGTTAATTCATAGACGAGTAGTTTTAGTGAGATATAACTCACATGCCATATAACACCCAGAGTGTACAATTCAGTGGTTTTTGGTATAATCACAAAGATTGTGTAGATTACCATTATCTAATTCTATGGCATGTAGCAGCCCCCTAAAAAACGTAGTACACCTTAGCAGTCATTTCCCAACAAAAGGATTTTCCACATATGAGAAGTCATGGTATACAGGAAAACATTTTACCTATAAAACTAGAAAAGATCAGAAAGTTTGAAACACTATATTGGGGAGAGTGAGCACAAATCCACACTCTTGTATATTGCTGGGGGCGGGGGGATTATTACGATCTAATAAGGGAGATGTTAACTACCAATTTTTTTAAAAATGCACAAGTCTCTTTGACCCATCAATTCAGGTCCAGGACTTTAACTGAAAAGATATACTACACATATGCACAGGATAAGGTATCTCTAAGGATACTTAGCGCCAGGACGTTTTTCTAAGGTTCTGCTACCACAATCTAAAAGTGTACCAATAATAAAACAGCTACATAAATTACAGTATGTGGACAGAGACAGCAAGCAGCTGTGTCAGCACTGACAGAACTCAAAATAGAAGGAAAAAAGCAACATATTAAACTGTGTGTCAAAAAAAAACATCTATACTATGCTAAAAATGTAGACTATTTCAGGAAGGCTACTCTGGAGACGGGGTCACTGGCTGCCTCTAGGGAAAGAAATTGGGCACAGCAAAAATTCTGTACCATGTGCATATATTACCTATTCAAAAATAATTTTAAAAATACATATAAAGAATGCTCTCTGGCATCACACGGCAACCACATTATAACACTCTCACTGCATAGAGAAATTTTATCCGTACAAGTCCACTGGGGCTCTCAGCCATGGCATTTAGTTACTGAAACACCAGATGAGCGCCCTTCTAAGGTGGCTCCTATGTGGAAGCCAATCCTACAACCTGGGCCTCTAAGGATCACCAGCAAGAACTGTAGTTCCCTCGGCACTCACCCAAGCTACCAAGTCACCACTGGGGAGACTCTATTTAAGGAGTAAGGCATTTCCTGCCTTCAGCAAAATAAACATCCAGTAGCTAAGAAAGACAAGCAAAGAAAAATTATGATAATTTTATCACTTATAATCATATGGTACTTTATAAGCGGAAAGTCTAATAAACCTTTTGTAGAAAATGTTGTACACATACTAAAGTAGAAATAGCAGTGCAATGAAGCCATGTACCCATTTCAGTGAAAAATTACTACATGAAAGCGAAACTGTTTCTATGCTGTGGTTACACACAATTTCTGGACTGATCTATAGAGATACTATCTACATACATGTCAGTGTCTGTGTGTGTGCGCGCATCTAAATATATCTTTGTGTAACAAAGGGGAAAAAAAACTTTGAAGCACATTTTCACAGTTACATCTCACTTGAAGCAGAAGAGGCAGCATTTCATCTACTCAAGAGAGTTGAGAAATCTTGAGAGAGCTGTTCAATGTCATATACTTCCTGGGAAACCCAGTTTCTAGGATCTGAAGACCCAGTTCCTGCCTAGTGTCCTTGCCTTGGCTCTTCCTTATTCCAGAGGTGACAGGCTCCAGAATCTCAGAGACTGGGTTCAAATCTCGTATTGTTGGGAGAGAAAGGACGGCCTGGACAAAATGAACAGATAGGTTTCTACAGACCCCACCCCCACATGAGACCAAAGAGATCCAAGGACTACAATCCCATGTGCCATCATCACCAAAGGGAGGATACTGGGAACTGAGGGTGGAGTTGAGCAGCCACGCTTGGATATATAACCAGACATGTGGGCTTGAGGCGCTCTTGGCTATTCGCCAGGTTTTCAGTGCACCATTGAGATTCCAGCTCAGGGGAATTGGTAGACGCATTCACCAATTTATTTTTTCTTTTTCCCTTCCCTTTTGTAAGTAAACCCGTTATTAATTTTATTGTGTGTGCCTGCAGTTGAGTCTTATTGTAAGTCTCTTTTAAGCGCACGGGTGAGAACCCACAGACAGGCACCCCATTTTATATTGGGGTGCCCTGTAACAATATCATTCACTATCTGGGTCCTCTCTGAGAGTATTTCTTTAGCTATAAACTAGGGATGAGAATTTTTCTATTTTGGATGGTTACTTATTTAGTAATAAAGTAGAATGACAAAGATTGGGGAAAAAGAAGTGACAATTTTTGTCCTGGGTGGGAGGAAACTTTTCCCTCTTGAGCTACATCTTGATAGGCAGGAAACATTTACCAAGTTAAGGAAGGGAGGGTCTTCCTAAGCTGTGAAACCATAACAAAAATATATTTGGGATGGTAACTGGTCTAGTTTGGTTAGTGACTAAAATGTATGTAAAGTATTTCTTTACACCTAGTGCCTTACAAGGAAGCTGGCACATAGTAAGTATTTAATAAATATCTGTTGAAGAGATTAACAAATTCATGAGAAATGGAAGATAAAATGAAATTAAAAGCTCTTAAACATCTCATCTTAAGGGGGTGAAGAGGGGCAGCTATGAACACAATGATTATTAGGAAGATACCCTGAACTGAAAGCATTTGTAATATCAATCTAAAAATTTAACCTAGGTAATTAATCTTAGTTCACTGAGTTAGAAGAAATCATTAAAAAAAAAATACTGTGACTAGAATGAAGGCTAAAACATTTAGTATACTATAGTTACAGCAGCAAAACTGCTTCTGGGAACTATTTTGAATTAACAAAATTGAGAATGGAAACTCATTTTATCCTGTGATTTGCTGCTCTGAGACATTTTTTGGTATAAACTGGAGGCAGGGTAGTTGAATAAATACGCAAGTAGCTTGCGTGGTCACTTTATACGTAATACTAAGGGCACCTTCCCCTTACTGCCTGATTCATCACTTCCCTGGGCTGATCCTATAAAGCCTCTTGGCACATGAGTGCAAATCAGTTTATTTCCTAACTAAATATGTGAATTTCTTCACAGAAGACACAGACACTCAAAGGCTTTCAATGCGGGAGAAAAAAAGTCCTTAGAATTTTTTCTTTCCCTAGGTCTTTTAGCATCATTACCAAACATATTCAGTTAAAAAGGCAGTGTTCCTTCCTCCCAAAAAGAATACATACACTTCACCATTAGACAAGAAAACTTCTCGAAGGCAGTTTATTACTTCAACAAGGTCTTTGTATACAATACATGATCAAAATCTACTTGTCAAATAATACCCAATACAGTATTTTTCAGCAAGCCAAATAGCCACAATGTAAATCCCTGTGTGTCAAAAATAAAATTATATTTATTTCCATTTTCTTTCAAATTGCTGTATTCCTCTTAGCACTTTGTCAGAAACAACAAAACAAATGAGAAATTCTATTTTGGTTAACAGCTTCAAAACTCTGGAGCACTTAAGAGTCCTTTTCACAAGGAAACTAAAGTAGATTTCAACATTCTCTTGAAGGAGATAAGAAATAGTGAAATATTTAAAGTAGGGGATTAGGGTTTTGATTTGGAAAACCAATTCAGGCAGCAGGAAATACATTTTAAAGTTTCAGCAAGAGAATCCCATGAACTTAATTTTCATGCTGTGTCCACCCTACTCTGCCCTACCTGGAGAATCCCCTGTCCAATATTCAAAGATTCAACACAAGTCCACACTACGACTTTCAGTACCACCGACCCCTCTGTGTATGCAAGGGATCAACACCTCTTAGATATTCTTCTTCTTATAGACCTAGTCTAATTTCTTTATTGGCTTCTCGCCTTCACTAGACCAGTACTACTTGTTCTTATTTGTTTTCACAGCCCCCACAAAAAGCAATGATGGCCCATGAAAGGGCTTCTGTATGAATTAATCAATCTGAAAAAGTGGCTTTTTTAGTTGTATAGTTGAAATGACCCCAAAGGAGAATTTTCTAGACTTTTCTGTAGGGGAAATAGCACATCATATGTGAATGCATTTGTCTCAGAAATTTGAAGCTGTTATGCAAAACAGAAATGTTTTTTATGGTTGGCTAGGGTAAATTAGGAGGACCCAAATATAAAGGGAATTATCTTTTTGGAATTTAAATTATGTTTTGAGTAATTCAGTTTTGCTCAAAAATATTTTTTAATTGTTTTATATAATACTAGACAGTCTTATTGGAACTCTGCAGTTTTCCTAAATGTATTACTTTACATTAAGCCCTCAGTCTTTGGAAATGCTATTCCGCCACCCAGAATGTTCTATAGTCTGCCTACCCATACTGCACACTGCATGTGCCCAGAGACACTTTGTCCATCACCTTAACTTGTCCTTCAAAGCTCAATCTTCCTGGCAACCATCCTAGTTAATTTCACCAACTGTGAGACTCTGAGGTGCCATTTGTGTCATCCGATAGCACCCAAATAACATTCTCAATTCAAATCTAAATTTTTAGATCATTTGTATGAGTATACAATAAAGATCATCAAGTATTTATTGTTCACAAAAAGACTATTACCAAGCACAAAATGCACAACTCTCTTAAAGTCAGGGATTCCTTATAAATCTTTGTAATCTCCCTCACTCTAAGTTTGGCCCTTTCCCCAAATGTGGCCTGAAGCACATTAAACCACTAATGACTTAAGTGCCAAACCTAAAATTTCACGCTGATATTTCAGCTGAAGTTCCATTCTTATTTATTCACCAACAATAACTAAGGCAGATACTCTGAAAGTTTTCCCTTTAATGATTTGACATAATCGGTTTTTTCCTATCTTGGTCAAAGTACATCTAGTCATCTTATCTGACTGCTAAAGTGATGGGAATTAACTTTGGGAATTAGTGAAACCATGACAGCTATTCTGATACAATATTAAAGTCATTATTTTAGAACCACGATAAAAATACTGATTAAACCCAAAATATCTTGTAGTGGATTCTATAAGGATCTAGTAACAAGTATAAGAAAAACTAGAGACATTTCCCCCTGAGACTTGGGAAAAGACTACCATGATTCAATTTTTACAAACAGCCAACTCTATTTTGTAGAACTAGTCTTACCCAGAAACATGAGAACCACCTAATCAGCAGTTTTTACCTGCTCCATCCACATTCTGACAAAATACAAGAACCGTAATTCTGAGCTGACTTCAAGATTGTACATAACATTTCAAATTCAAGCATGTCAAAGCTGGCTCCTCTTCTGACTTAATTCCATCCAGTCCATTCTCAAAAGTCACGATATAACTTGTTCCCTTGTACTCAACTGGGTCAAATTCTGAGGGTCATTCCTTCCCATTCCTACAGTCACCACTATAATCTCACTTGGACTAGTGTGGCAGTCTAACTGGAGTCTTTGTTTCCAGCTGTTTCTGTTTAATCTGTTAGTTGCCATCAAATTAATTTCAGATGATTTTGTCATCTACTCTTACTCCTAGGCATTTGGCAACACCTGGGGACATTTTTGGTTGTCACAACTGGGAGTATACTACTGGAATTTAGTGGGCAGAGAGGCCTGGGATGCTGCTAAACACATAATACACAGAACAATACCTCTCATAACAAAGAATAATCTAACCAGAGGTCAGCCAGTTATCTCAGACTAAGTCATTTAAATTCTTTGAGTATCAGTTTTCTCACCTATAAAAAACTGTTAAGGGAGCTATTTAAAAGGCTGTCAGAAGGATTAAGTGTGCCACGTATGAAGAATACTGAGCACAACGCCTATGCACTAGATACTTTCACACATTTTTTTAAAAAAATGCTAACTTTGTTGCTTCTGTCTTTTCTGTCAAACAGAATTATTTCCATGATAAACAGGCTAAAGCGGACATTGATAATAGTAACAGAAGTTCACCAGAAGAGGATTTAAAAGAAAACATCAACAAGGAGGTGTTTTTTTTCTGGGCCTGGATAAATTAGGTCAATAAACAAGCAAGGTTGCTGTACCATGGTTAGAACAGTGCTACTATCCTGGAAAGATGTCAATGTCATTATCAAAAAATGCAGTAAGCAGATTCAGAAAATTGTAGGCAAATGCGCCTGCCATTCAAAATAAAAGAAAAAGCCTACTTTAAGATTTGCACACACTGGGAAATGACTAAGTACAGAGTATCCTGATACACCAACTTTTTTGACAGAACTACGAAACTTGGCAAACAACGTGGATATGATTATCTGGAACATTATATGAACACTAACAGGACTTTTATGACAGTCGTGTATAAACATGGCTTGGATACAATGATCAGTAGATAGATCTGGTAGCACTGGAATTATTGCATCAAAGGTGGTACCTAGCGCCAATGCGAACACATAGACATCTTGCTCCCATTTCATCCCCCTCGACACCCCCACTTTCTTTCAACTGCAACTCTACTACCTGAAGCCAAGCCCTCCACAAGCATTTTGGAGCCAGCCTTCCTGGCTTCTGAAAGACCTTATTCTTTCAGCTACCTCTTCTCTATCCTGGATCCACCAGATCACCCCCATCCAAATTCAAATGTGCTTTTCCACTGTCCATACTACCAACTCTTGCATAACTGCATAACTCCTGCTCATTTCTCAGCAACCTGAAACCTCAATCATCCTTCTTGAAAGTTACTCTAACAGGCTCCAGTTCCTCATCTCTCGACTGATTTCTGTTCCTTTCTGCTAAAAGTGACTAAATGCAAAGTCACTTTTCTGCCCATATTTGACCACTAGGTTCTGTCCTTGCATCACGGAAACCAAAATAAAAAACAAAGGTACAGGAAACGGATATTTGACTAGAACAGCAAAAACTTTACAAAGAGATTTTAATCACAGTGAATTCATGATGACTAATGACATAGAAAGGGATGAACAGAAATGGTTACTCTGTGGTGTACCAGTAGTATGGTGCTCAGGACTCAATTCTGAGGATATTTGCAAAATAAAATCTAACTTTTAAAAACTATTACTGCTTGTAATAATAAAAATTATTACTGCTAGAAGACGCACCTGTTGCTCTAGGGAACACCTGTGTGTAGGAAAGGTCACCTAGTAAAAAGCAAAGTCTTCTTGAAAGAACACTTTCAAAATGTCATTTAAACTCAAAATAAGGACTCTCATTAGCAGTAGAGCCAGTATTATTGTATAGCCCCAGTTTCAGCAAGTGAGAAAACAAATATGGACTTAAATCCAGGTTTCCTGACTCAGAATTAAATCCCGATTTTCTCACTAAAGTTATTAGAATATTCAGACATGTTTTATGAGAAGAAACCTGAGTTCCACCAAACTATACCACTTCACAGCGGTGAAGAGCTGGTGGGGGACTGTGCTGGGAGAGAGCTTCAACTCCTACCCACAGCTGACTCTGGAAACGTTGAATGGAAAGGCATCCGCGGTTAAGAATCGAGAGACTTTCTACCGGTTGTAACCACCATCTTCCTCCCATGAATTTTAATTTCTTTCGTTATCCGGGGAGCAGCTCGTTCGCCTTAACGACAAAGATCTAATCTCGTCGGCAGACCTGCCTCCCTGCCAAGAGCACCCTGGGTGGGGGGGGGGGGTCACACCAAGCAAATTCCGTGTTTCTCTAACAGATTCTAACAGCCAGAGGCCAGGTCGGCCCTTCGGGATCCGATCGGAGGACTAAAAAGCCGTCGGCCATGACTGCGGTGAGCGGTTGCCCCCTCCCCCCGCCACCGCCTCTCCCGATCCCTGCACCCGTCTCACCCGCGTGGGACATGGGTCCGGTGAGATTCCCGTGGCGCTCCTCGTTATAGAGAACGACGGCCGAGGCGTTCTTCCGCGCCGCCACCAACACCTTCTCCTTGAAGGTGCAGCCCCCGCGCGCAACTAGGGCGACCCAGCGCGCGGCCCCGTCACCGGGCGCGGGCACGAGGAAGCGAGTGTCGGGCGCGCAGCCCTCCAGGTCGGCCCCAAGCGGGACGCCCACGAGGCCCTTCGCGCTCTCCCTGGGCGAGCTGTCGCCGAATCGGCCGTTCTTCGAGACGCTCCACACCGTCCGGTTGTTCTGCCGATCCTCGTACTCGGTACTCACCACGGCAGAGCACCATTCGAGCGCCCGGGCCCGGGCCCGGGGTGCGCACAGGGCCAGCACCAGCAGCGCCAGCGCGCCGCGGACCCCGACGTCGGCTTCAGGCCGCCGCCGCCGCCACCAAGCCATGGCCACACCGCCGCGCTGACGAGGAGCGGGCTGGGGCGGGAGCCAGGCAACTCCCGGGGACCGGAGAGCGCCGGTCCAGGCCGCCGAGAAGCGCGGAGACACCAGCCTCCACTGCTAAGCCCGGAAAGTGTGGGCGAGGCGAGGCGAGGCGGAGGGAGGGACACTGGCATACGCGCACCTGGCGGAGCCCTGGAGGGCGGGGCGGCAGGGCGGGGCTTTACGTGACCCCGCCCCTCAAGGGGCCTCACCACTGCCTCTGGGTGCTGGAGACCACCGCGCGCCTGAAAGTGTAGGTCGTGAGCAGCCGGCGCTAGTGAGGGGCAGCGGCGAGGAAGCCTTGCGCCACACCAGGCCAGAAGCCAAGCTGGTGTAACAGGATCTCTAGCGCCCCCGATCCTGGGGAAGTGACTGCCAGAGTAAAGGGAAACTTCTGCAGCCGGTATATAGGCGTGGGAGCACGATTGTGCAAAATCGCTCAACGGATGTTTATGAAGATTTTACTATGCAAGGCACATGGCGAAGGCCTTGCTTCCTTAAAAACTTTTAAAAATACATTTAAAAAAAAAAACCAAAGCGACACACGTACCTTCCACACACGTTGTTACTAATTTTTCAATGTTAATGATCCCCTATGGCTTGTCTTAAGTATTGTATTCACAACTTTTTAAAAAATTATGGTACTTTATAATCTTTGCTTCTTAAATAAATGCACCAAACTATATAGGTAAACTCTTAAATGGTACAGCAGTAAATAGAAAGAAAAGGATTTTTGTCTGGAAATAAATCCTGGCTGATAGATTCCATATCAGACTACTGCTACAGGAAAAGAAGTTTACACTATAACTTTCTGATAGACACAGCTTCCTTCTTTGTGCATGGATCTGTACTTGAAGTGATATAAAGGAGACAGCAGACCGAAAATGGAGTCACTTGTGCTATGTTCCACATGATCAGAGACTTGATACGTAACACCTAAAGTAATTGCAATTTCAACTCCTTCCAGGAGTGAATTTTTTTTTAAAGATTTATTTATTTGTACATACAAGAGCTGGGGCGCAGGCCAGAAATGTGGGGGAGGGTGAGAGGATTCACCAGATACAGAGTGGGGAGCAGAATAGGCACACTGACTGAAGTACGCTGCTGAGGGGAGCAGCAGGTAAGACAGCAGAGGTCTGCTGTGCCATGTGGGCCAGCTCCCTGGCCGGGGATGGAACTCGTGCTGCAGTGGCTGGTGATAGCATCATAGTGCTGAGACTCAACCCATTGCACCACCCCAGTAGTGAAATTTTAAACCAATTCTTAAGGAGTTCTGTTGGGTAAGAACTCCTGACCCCCACCTAACAATGTCTGAAAGTACCCTCTAATATAATGTGATAGCCAAATTTTGGACTCTCGCCAGTCTGACCAGTAAATAAGTTCAGAATGGTTTAATTTGGGTATGCATTCTTCTACTGCCTTTTTATTTTATTTTTTGCACAGAACTGGGGTGTAGACCAGAGGTACAGGAGTGAGAAGATTCACCAGAGATAGAGTGGAGAATGGAACAGGAGTATCTACTGAAAAAAGGGGAGCAAGGGTGAACAGGAGCAATCTGCTGCACCATGTGGGTTAGCTCCCTGGTGGGGAATGGAACTCAAGCCTTACAGGTGATAGCACTGAGCCTTAACCCCTAGGCCACTAGGGAGGCCCTTTTATTGCCTTTTGTTAAGATTGATCCCCTGATTCCTTTTCATTTAATTATTACTGGGAACCAAATAAAGGATTTTTAAAAATTACAAACATGGGGAGTTGTCAAGTTATGTTGATAGTTGTTAAATCTGTGGCTCTCAGCTTGGCTATAACCGTGAATCTCCTGAGTGCTTTTTAAAAATACCCAGGCTAAAACTATTGCGGTATGATAGTGTAACGCAGATCTGTGACATTCCATTTGGCAAGACCACAGAATGTACAACACAAGGAGTGAACCCTAGTGTAAACTCTGGCCCTTAGTTAATAATAATCTACCCAATATTTATCAATTTATTAATGTTCAGCAGTTAGAACAAATATTCCACACCAAAGTGAGATATTAATAGTAGGGGAAATTGCCCTGGGTAAGAGATAGGGAGAGGGCATATGAGAAATCTCTGTATTATCTGTTCAGTTTCTCTTCTGTAAACATAAACTTGCTCTAAAAATTTTTTTTTCAGATTTATTTATGCATACAAGCTGGAGTGTAAGCCAGAGGTGTGGGATGGTGAGCAGATTCACCAGAGACAGAGTGGGGAGCAGAACAGGCAGATCTACAGAAGTACATTGCCAAGGGGAGCAGCAGGCAAGGCAGGAGAGGTCTGCTGTGCCATGTGGGGATCTTCCTTGGGCGGGTATTGAACTCGTGCTTCAGTGGCTCTGGATAGCTTCATAATGCTGCACTTAACCCGTTGCGCCACCAGGGAGGCCCTGCTCTAAAAATTAAAGTCAGTAATTAAAAACAAAACACAATCTCTAAGGGTCTTCTTCCCTTAGAAATTCATATAATTGGTCTGGCAGCATCAGGCTTAGTTTATGAGGACTATTGGTGTGGTCAATATGTGCCAGGGTGGAGCCACTGCCTCAATTGGTAATTGAGGCACTAGGTCCCACTCTGGGCCAATTAAAACAGATTTCTGGGGTTGGGACCTGTGTATCACCAATTTACACAAAGTCCACTAGATGATGGTTTTGTGCAGTTTGTCCTAGTAGGAAAGTAGATAGAGAATGGATCAACCCTTTCTGAGTCCAGAAGACTGTTGGAGGGGGCATATCCAGGAATGTCCTTCCTTGCAAGCACATCTGGTCCAGGCAAGCTGCTCAAGATAGCCAGTCAATTAGTGGTTCTCAAAGTGTGGTCTTGGAGCACCATTATTGGTACCACCTGGGAAATTTAATTTTTTTTTTGTAAGATATATTTACTTATGCATACAAGCTGGGTGTAGGCCAGAAGTATGGAGGGTGAGAGGATTCACCAGAGACAGAGTGGGGAGCAGAGGGTGGGCAAGACAGGAGAGGTCTGCTGCACCATGTGGGAAGCTCCCTGGTTGAGGATCGAACTTGTGCTGCAGCGGCTCTGGATAGCTTCATAGTGCTGCGAGTTAACCCACTGCGCCACCAGGGAGGCCCCCACCTGGGAATTTTTAGAAATGCAAAATCTTGGGCCCCACACCAGACTTACTGAATTGTAAATAGGGAGAGGGGGTAAGGGAGGAGGGCCCAGGAGGCTGCACTTTGACTAGGCTTCCAGGTGATTCTGTCACACATTCATGTTTGAGACCCATTGTTTTAATCTCATAAAATAATTCCTCCTGGCTCCTAGATTCTGACCTGCCCCTGGAAAAATTATAAATTGTAGAATTATGCTTATATATGACTTACTTGGTGAGAGTCCCCATGTTAGTTGTAATATGTACCATTAAAGAAGTTCTAGCTTTCAAAATAGTAATTAAGAATCACACCTATTGGGCCTCCCTGGTGGCGCAACAGGTTAAGTCTCAGCCTATGAAGCTATCCGCAGCCACTGCAGCACGAGTTCCATCCCTGGCCAGGGAGATTCCTACATGGCACAGCAGACCTCTCCTGCCTCGCCCACTGCTCCCCTTAGCAGTGTACTTCAGTAGATCTGCCTGTTCTGCTCCCCACTCTGTCTCTGGTGAATCCTCTCACCAACACATGCCTATGGCTTACACCCCAGTTCTTTCATGCATAAATAAATAAATCTATAAAAAATCACACCTATTTAATTGTGTAATATATGGAACTTTATTTTATTTACATGAGAGAATACTGCCAAACAAATACATCTGGCTTGTTTTTTTTTTTTTTTCTGTGTTGCAGAGGTCTACTCAATAATGCTGCACAAACACAGCACTGCCTATTTGTATGATTGAAAAGTTCTTTCATAGTGTGCAAAAAATCCTTTATAAAGAGATGTCTTTGAGAGTGAGGCTGATATAAGACTAGATCATTCATAAATACCAGTTAAAGAATTTTGTATTCTTTGAAATGGTTCATTGTCTCATTCTTTCATTTTATAATATCAATAGATGTAGTAGAGAAGGATCTCATCTACAATTTTACAATCTTAGGTATGTGAGAATTCTCCAACTTTTTGTTCCTTTGGGTGGTGGTGTCTTTATCATTTTTGTTTTTTTCATTTAAAAATAAATCAGAGTGTGGGCTCTGTCCCATGGTATCTCAAAATACAGTAGGTTTCAGTAGGGTCCAGAATCCAGGGTTGGGGGCTAGGGAGGGGCTCTGATTAGCAACCCATTGTGGACAAAGCAACCCATCACAGTCAAAGTCTCTGGCAGTGCCTTGAAGTCTACTTACATACTGCTTTTCTACCTGTCATTGGGGGAATGGGGGTGAGGCAGATCTGTAGGGGGCTCTGCTGGGTGGGGGACCCCAGCGTCACTCTATCTGAGATCACATTTCCTTCAGTGTGACCCTGGACACTTACATATCCTGGGGACTCACGCCATCTCTTTTTTCTTATCCCCAGAGTTATGCCCGTCACCCACTGCCTCTGTAGTCCTCTGTCTAATCCTGTTCTCACACCCTATGTACATATGCATCACCTGAAGAACTTGTTAAGTGTTTCCCAGTCCTCACTCTTGGAGATTTTGATTCCAGGGCCAGGTAAGGGTCATGAATTCACATTCTAACAAGCCCACGGGCTCCTAGAGGATTACTCCCCCTTTAATATTTCCTGTGACCCCTTCAAGGGATGGAAGAGTCTTAGAATAACTTCCTCTGTCCACTCTACAAAACTTTCTGAGTCAAAGAAACCTCAAGTCCAGCACCTCTTTGAATTGGAGAGGTGTTGTGCCAGCAAGCACAAGACAGGTTCTCTATCAATTCGGGCAGACCTCCATGTATTTTTCAGGCTTTAAAGCTCTTTCTATGCCAATTGTTGTAGGGCAAGCCAGCGGGCTGGTAAGGCAGGGAGGCCAGGGGGACAGGAGGTTGGCAGGCCCCCAGCCCATGGAAAATCATTATTCTCTCTTTGGGCTCTCTCTGGAGTCATCTGGTGGTCTCTTCCTCTCACAGCCATCACTTGTCCACTGGTAGCTGTTCAGCCACCATAGCTGTCCTTATAGCCTCAGCTTCAAGGCTCATGTATGCACACTTATGCATGCCCACACCACCATAATTCAGGTACACATACCATGAGCCCATGCTTCCAAGCACCTCCTGCATTAGCACAATCAAGGCTGCAGGTGATAGCCACAGAGGCCAGTGGTGTAAAAGCCTGACCATCTTCATTTACCCTATAGGAAGGCTGTGGGATGATAAGGGCATAGAGAGAAATATTAGTTTCAAATTCTATTGTTAATTTGAAATTAGGTTCCATTACCAAAACAACATTTACCTAAATTGTGTACTATACGTATACCAGAACTCTGTTGAGATTGAAAAAAGGGGGAAAAGTTTCTAAAGAAACTTAAAAACGCCTTTCCTAGACAAAGATATTGATGTTTGCAGTGACTTTTGCCTTTAGACTTATATACTCAGCATAGTATTGAATAACTGAATAAATGAAACAATATAATTAAAAAACACATATTCACTGTCACACAACCCTCATGTGTGTTACCGGAAGGAACCAAGCTGCTTTAGCAGTGGGAGCTGGCAGGAGTGGTGGTGCCTCTCACACCGATGCTTCAAGTCAGTTGCGGCAGTTGCTCCTGCCCAGTAACTGCCATTTTGAATGAACCAATCAGGTGCTAGGAGCTGATGGGTAGGTCCAATCAGCTCCAGGATTGAAAAATGGTCCAATCAGACTTGTGGATGGTACTCTGAGAAAGGATATAAGCCAGGATCAGAGGGACCCGAGGGGGAAAAAGAAGGAAGAAGGGGAAAAAGAAGGAAAAGAAGAGAGGAAGCCAGCCCCAGAGAGAGAAGGAGGCCCCTGAAGAGAAGAACAGGAGAAGATGATGATGACACCAGTCCCCAGAAGAAGAAAGACGAAGGTTCCAGACTCCAAAAAGAGAAGAAAGTAGTCTGTTCCTGGCCTCCGAGGAAGAAAGAATAAAAGAAGTGTCCAGCAGCCACTCTCTGAGCAGGAAGAGAAGCTGAAGGACTCTGCAGAGACAGAGCCTCCAGTCCTGTCTCTGACGTAGCCTGATAGGAGCACCAGAGGCCCTGGGCCTGGTGTTTCAAACAGCTGTTTGTCAGTATAACCTAATACCTCAAAAAGAGCTACCATCCCCGATGTGTTCTGGGTGAGGTAGCCACCACTTGTGGATGCAGTAAGCTGTTTCCCCAGTTTGTAAAATAAACCCCATGTTTGTCGTTGTTGTTCCTGTAGCCTGAAGTCTCTTGCAATTGTGTGAGTGGGTGAGAACCCACAGATAGTTACCTGTCCTATCAGGCACTGTCCTTTGTGGTTTTTGGCCTTTTGGGGCTTTTTGGTGGCTGTTGCCTCAGAGCCTAGGCAGTTGTACTCTCCTCCACCCCTTTTTCAGTTGGCGACCACGAAGGGACTGGACACCCTGTGTCTGTCCCCCCACGCACTTTCATGTGTAAAAAAATTTTTTTGAATGGATATCATGTAATTATTAGTAGTGGTTGTTTTAGTCCTACTGAAAAAAAGTTTATGAATCTGGTCTTATTTCACTCTGAATTTAAAAAATTATTTTAGCCATTTGGACAACATCTTTAATGCAGTTGGTATGATTTTGATAATAAAACAAAGATTATAAGCTTAACTAAAACCTGGGTTGAAAGGTGTACAAAATCTTCCTTGTCCTGTTGGGGGTATATAGGTGCAAGTTGGGGGAAGAGTAGAGGGCGGGACATCTGGAGTCACAAAGAGGAAAATTTGCTGGGTTCCCTGTTTAGTCTGTCAGAGGCACTGACCACTTGACCCACCAGATGGAATCAGAGTCCTTGGAAATGCCTCTCGCAGGCCATTCTATTAGACTATAAAACCAGATGATCTAGGAAGAAACCTCTCTTACATTAAGAAAATTTAGTCTAAATTTAGCCTCCAGAATGGACCAGATTCTAATATGGGTCAGGGGTGCCCAGAGGCCTCTCAACTTTTCAATCACTATTTACAATAAGGATTAATGAAAGAGTCCATCAATATGGCACTGAAGCACAGAAAGGGGTAATTTGGTAATGTGGAGCATTAGGCTGTAACCTGGAACATTATCAAACATCCTTTCCAAGGGTTGAATCAAACTATAATTAGATCAGGTCCCAGCACCCTTTATACAGCAGCCAGTAGTTGCTGGGTTGGTTTGTTTGCTTGCTTGCTTGTTTTGTAACTGCTGTTTCTTTAGACTTTTGAACTACTTCTGAGCTACCAGCATTAAAAAACTATAAATGAAACTGACTTCATTCTCCAAAAGTTCTCCATGATGAATTTTCAGGAAGAAAATTTCTGCAGTTATTCCTGGTGTTCCTACAATGATGCTGATCCTATTAACCTCCTTAGGAGGAATCTATTTGTCTGTAAAACATAAGGTCATCAATGTCCAAGAGAAATGCAATATGAGCCACACATATAAATTTAAAATTTCTAGTAGCCACATTAAAGTGTAAAAAGGATCAGGTGAAATTAATTTTAATAATACTGATACCGGAAAAATGGGGCCTTTTTAAATTTGCCAAAAGCAGTGCCCAAATTGCTTCCTGGTCACTATCTTGGTTCTGCACCTGCGCGCACATTTGTAAGACTACTCAGGTTTAGGGAACTACAACAATGGGATTTATTTAACAAACAGGGAAAAGTAAAGAATTACTGAAGTCAACATATGGCCATTTACCTTACTTAAAGCAATGTCCAGTCCTTTAAATCCCAGAAAAGTAACAAAGGTGGCGTTTTCCTGCCACTGCAGATGTGGAGCTCCTCTTCCAAACAATAGGCCACGTTTCCAAACTGGCGTCTTCCTTCTTCGGCAGACGCGCAACAATCAGACTGTAGGCCAGGTTCCAACTCACAAGGACGACACAGAACACAACTGGTGCCCCAGCGCAGCACCAGGCCAACAAAACTGTAAACAGCAACTACAGTGGCCAGATGGCCCATCAGACTGCACTCACGCATTTTGGAAGGCGCCCTCTTTGGGCCTCTGCCTTTTTCCTTCGGCTGCAGCAAAAAAAAAAACAAAACTGGGAGTAGTTTCTGTCACTCGGCTACTTGCAAAGCCTCCAAAGTCCCTGGCCCTAAATTTTCACTCCCACATCGTGGCGGACTACCGACTCCTGCTTCTCTGTCCTACCTCATGATGACGGTTCCTTTTAGTTCTACATAATGGCATCTCTCTCCCTTCTCTTTCGGCCTTCTCTTAAATACATTACAAACCCCGCCCCAAAGGTAAACCTCGCAAAATTATCACGGAGTTTACCTGGCAGGGCTTCAGATTATCTGGGCTTTAATTTACCTTTAACAGCAAACCCCTTCTAGGGGGCGCCACATTTTACCAGACTTTGACTCAGCCCGGTCGCAATACGATTTATTCAGTTCAATAGATTCAAAATTTTTAAACATATAAATATAATTGAAATTATTTAATTTTTTTTTCAGTCAAAGTTTTTGGAAAACACCATGTTTTACACTTACAGCACATCTTACTTAAGACTAGCCACACTTTAATGGCCAATAAATAGCCAATGGTGGCTAGCACTATTTCACTGGACAGTGCAGAAACAGGTGGATAAAATTGAATTGCCTGAGACATTACTGTTGGGCCTAGCAAAAACACATATTTGTAGTGAACTGTTTCTTGATATTGATGTTGCTTTTGGAGTCGATGGAATTTAGAGCGGAGCGGGGTCCTTGGGTTCACTATGGGAAAGGTTTCACCAGAGCTCCCTTTGGCAACACGTGGCAAGTTTCTCCATGAGACAAAGACTCAGTTATACTTAAAGAACAGGTTTATTAGGACAAGGAAGTAAGGGACACTTGTACAGACACAAGTGGGCAGAAAGAGCTGCCCCTCTGAGGGGGCAGGTTTGCTAAGAGGCCTGCATGGTGCAGGTCATGGGCAGACAGGCAGGCCGCTGCCCTGCAGAGTGACAGAGTTGGTAAAGGAAAGCATCTGCATAGGCACAGGTGGGCAGAGAAATGGCTGCCCCAAATCCTGCACGGATGGCACTGATATAGCCTTCTTTCAGTTGGGAGGGGCTAATCTTTGAGGATGGCTATCTGTTTACTGGCTAACTAGAATTAGAAAGGAGACCTGAGATTCTACAATGGGCTCAATCTCCATATCTTTGCCCCTGGACTGCAAGTCTGGCTCCTACTTATGCTTTGTAATTTAGGAGCTGGCACCTAGGGATTGTGCTAATGGTTATGTTGATTTCTTCTACTCCCCCACTTCCTTGTGTGGGTCTAGTTCAAATCTTATTATTTTGCATTATATCTCCTCCATCAATATAACTCTCTTGGTATCCCACACAAGGTTTTGAAACATTTTTCTGACATTTGCTGAATCAAATTTTTTTCTCAAGTACCAAAGATCTTAATTCTTAGGACTTCTAAGTGATGGAGGATAAGATGGAGGATAAAATTGGGAACGGAGGCGCCATAAGACCAGACACTTGGCTCACACAATGCTGGGAGCTGCAGGTGGGGACAGAAGTGATTAACAAAGTTGTTAAACCTGCTATAGGAACTAAAAATCCTTGCACGCCAAGGCACAGGCCCAAGCAAAGTGTCAGGCAGTGTCTTAGTGAAACATAGGGCAAGTTATAATCAGGTAGCTTCAAGGACAGAGCAGGCAGGGACCCCTGGAGAGTTGCTTCTGAGATAAGGGCAACAAGAGGAATAAAGGAGGATCCAAAGATAAGGGCAACGAATTCCAAAGGAAACAATCAAGCACCACAGGACTAGGAACAACAGGACATTCCAGACTAGGAAACAGAGACCTAGGACAGAGACTTAGCTCCGGGCACAGAGACACTAAGGCAGTGAGTGGGGCCACCAAGAACTAACCAATCACAAAGAGGCAGATGGAGCTTTAGAATAATCAGGGAAAGAAGTTATATATTCCCTAAAACACGACTCCACTTCAGCTTCCTTGCCCCTCCCTGGCCTGGTTCCACCGGCCTGGGAGTCCCACTTTATTTCTGTTCCTTTTCTCTCTAATAAACTTTTTCATTCTATAAACAAATGTGCCTCCTTTCGCTTGCTTGCCTGAGCGTCAGCGAAGTTCCTGCTGCGGCTTCATGTGACACCAACCCGTGGATGTCTAGGGGCCAGGACTCAGCGCTGCCCCTGCAGCCTGGGGTCCACTCCTGGCTGGGAGACTAGACCTGAAAACCTGAAATTCCAGTATCAGTAGGGCGCAGACTGGGGGTAAAGATATGGAGATTGAGGGCCATTGTAGAATCTCTGGTCCCTTTCGAATTCTACAGTTACTCAAAATTGACAACAAACAAACCATTTCACAAAGGAACATGAGCCCCTCCCAAAGAGAAGACTATATCAGTGCCGTCTCTGCACTGGCATGGGGCAGCAGTCCTTCTGCCCACCTGTGAGTATGTAGGTGCTTCTTTTTGCCATCTCCCTCCCTCTACAGAGCAGCAACCTTCCTGCCTGCCCTTCACCTGTTTCTCTTCACTGACCTCCCTCAACAGAGGCAGCTCTCCTCCCCGGCTGCCGCCTGCGACCATGCAGGTCTCCCTTTCAGCAAAACTTGTCCCTTTCCGGGCAGCTCTTTCTGCCCGCTTGCATCTATGCAAGTGCCCTTTTACATCTCTCCCTTTTCAAAATAAGCCTGTTCTTTTGGTTGTAACTAATGTTTCTGTGTTGTGGAGAAACTCGCCTGGAAACTGACCGGTGCTGGTGAAAGGGGAGCTCTGGTGAAACTTTCCCCAGAGTGATCCCAAGGACCCCACTCTCCAAACCCAACAACTCAAAATTGACTTCATATGTGATGGAGGAGATATAACTCCATTTTCTATCTCAAGGGTAAAACCAGACGAGAAAGTGGGGGTAGAAGGAATTAACATAACCATGAGCACAACCCCTAGGCACCAGCACCTGAGTTACAAAGCATAGGTAGGAGCCAGACTGCAGTCTAGGGGCAAAGATATGGAGATTGTAGAATCTCGGTCTCTTTTCTAATTCTAGTTAGGCAGCAAACAGGAACCTTCTGCAAAGATGAGCCCCTCCTGACAGAAAGAAGAGGATAAAAACCCGACCTGCCCCCACAAAGGGGTAGCCCTTTCTGCCCGCTTGTGTCTGTGCAAGTGTCCTATACTTCTTTGTCCCTTTTCCTAATAAACCTGTTCTTAATCACTGAGTGTCTTGTGGAGAAACTTGTCAGGTGCTGCTGAAGGTAGCTCTTGTGAAACCTTTCCCAGAGTGAACCCAAGGACCCCGCTCTGCTCTCAAATCCATCCACTCTAAAAGCGACATCAGTATGTACCTAGTATCTCAGGCTTTCAAAATATGACTCTCAAACAAATATTCCTAAATGTATTCAGGGAAACGTTGCCTTACTGTTACAGGGCAACCCCGATATACAGTGGGGTGCCTGACTGTGGGTTCTCACCCGTGCGCTTAAAAAGGACTTATAATGAGAACAATTGCAGGCACTCACAAAAAGGTTAATAAAAGGGTTTATTTACAAAAGGAAGGGAAATTAAAAAATGAATAACTCGGGGACAAAAGAGAAAGTGAGGGAGAGAGCTAAATCTCCAAATACGTCCTACCAGATCCGAAGAGCTGGAAACCCCAATGGCACGCTGTAGCCCGGCGAGAAGCAAGAGACCCCCAAGGTCAAAAGCCCTCGATATATAGCCAACATGTCTGCTTAACTCCACCCCTCAGTTTCCAGTAATCCTCTCTTCTGGATGATGATGGAATTCTGGGATTCGTAGCCCAAGGGGTCTTGGATCGCTCTGGCTTGAGGTGGGGGTCCATAAACCTTCCTGTGGAGTTTGTTGCAGACGTCCTTTCCCCCCGCCCCAACATTACTATCATTTGAAAATTTAGCTTCAGTATATACAAAAAAATCAACCAGATGATGAAGTTATGAGGTTGGATAATCACAAAAACACTTGCAAGTAAATTTTCTTCTTCCATGTAAAATAAACAGACTGTGAGGCCTGATGGGCCAAGAAACACCAAAGACTACTGACAAATAGCAAACCAGGAAAGATTCCCTCCTCCCAGCTGCAGAGGGCCATGGCCCTACTCATACCTTGATTTCAGAGTTTTAGTTTCTAGAGCCGTGAGAGAATAAATTTCTGTTGTTTTAAGCCACACAAAGGTTGTGTTACTTCGTTATAGCAAACCTAGGAAACTAATTCACATGGGTAGGTGATTTATTCATAGCGTCTAGCAGGAGACACTCAGTGGGAACTAGTTAATCAGATCATTGGCAATGGAGTTTAATAGAGGGGTGAGAATGGACCTCTCTAGTGGCACAGTGGGTTAAGTCTCAGTCTATGAAGCTGTCCGAGCCACTGTAGCATGAGTTCAATCCCAGGCCAGGGAGCTTCCCACATGCCACAGCAGACCTCTCCTGCTTCGCCCACTGCTCCCCTCAGCAGTGTACTTCAGTGGGCCTGCCTGGTCTGCTCCCTACTCTGTCTCTGGTGAGTCTTCTCACCACCCCACACCTCTGGCCTACACCCCAGCTTGTATTTGTAAATAAATAAATCTATAGAAAAAAAATAGAAGGGTGAGAATGCCCAATAGCCAGGGTACTCATTTGTTTAAAATGTATATTGGGGGCCTCCCTGGTGGCAGAGGGGTCAAAGTCTCAGCGCTGTCAAGCTGTCACCAGCCACTAGGACATGAATTTGATCCTGGGCCAGGGAGCTGACCCACATGGCACAGTAGACCATTCCTGTCTCTCCCTGCTGTTCCCCTCAGCAGTGTATTTCAGTAGATCTTCCTGTTCTGCTCCCCACTCTGTCTCTGGTGAATCCTCTCACCCCCTGGCCTACACCCCAGTTCTTGTATGCATAAATGAACAAAAAATAAATCTTAAAAATATATATATATTGGAAAGTATTGTGGCCCAGGGCTGTGCTACTTGAAGTGTGGTCTGAATCTTGTGCAGGTCAGAGCATTGTTTGCTAATGGTCTGCCATGATATAAGGACTTTTGTCAGAGTAAATCAATTTACTGTTTTCTTTATCAAAAAAGTATTGATAAAAGAAGAAAAACATTCAGCTGAACTGAGCAGTGTGCTTAATGATGTGGAACTTGTTTTGATTGTATGAGGCATTTATGAGGGGTTGTAAAGATAAATTTGACATAAGTTTACTTACAATTGAGTAGCAAAGGAAATACATTCTTATGTCCAGGTAATTTATAGTAGGTACCATAAGAAGCTCCAAACAATGAGAGAGCACTCATGTGGGAAAATCTGGCAATACGAAGTAAATTTGAACTAAACTTTGAATGATAGTTAAGATTTTTTTCAGGGAGAAAAAATATTTTTTCCAGCTTTGTTAAGCATAATTGACAAATACAAGTTTGTCATATTTTTAAAGTTGTCAAAATTTGAAATATATAAGGTGCACAACATGGTGACTTGATAAACTTATACATTGTGAAATGATTATTACCATCGAGTTAACACATCAATCACCTCACATAATTACTACTTTTGTGTGTGGTGAGATCACTTAATATCCACTTTCTTAGCAAATTTCAAGTATACAATACAGTATTAATGATTTTTTATTTATTAATATTTTGTTAAATATGTATGTGCATATTTTCTTTATCCAGTCATCACTGATGATCGCTTAGGTTGTTACCATATTTTGACTATTGTGAATAATGCTGCAATGAATATAAGGGTGCAGATAGCTCTTCAAGGTATTGAATTTTATGTCCAGAAATGGGATAGCTGGATCACAAATTAAAAGTTGTACTTTTAATTTCTTGAGAAACCTCGAAAGTGGTTTTTATGGTAGCTATACTCATTTATATTCCTAATAAAATTGCACAAAGGTTCCCTTTTCTATACACTCTTGCCAACTCTTGTTATCTCTTTGATGATAGCCATTCTAGCAGGTGTGAGGTGATAGCTTGAGATTTTGCTTTGTATTTTTCTGATAGTAAGTGATGTTTAGTAGTTTTTTACATACTAGCACTGGCCACTTGTATGCCTCCTTTGGAAAAATGTCTCTTCAGGCTCTTTGCCCATTGTTTAATTGGGTTATGAATGATGCATAGATTTTGATGGAGTGGGTTGGGTGAAAGGGTAAAGCATTTGAGGTACAACACAGTATAAACAAAGGGTTGGAACTAGAAGGCAGAAGGTTGTGTTTGGATACCAATAAGTAGTCAATTTTGAATGGAAAATAGAGTATAGAATGAGGCGAGGCCATGTTAGAAAGGACTGTGATTCTGTATCATGGAATTTGTCCTCCACTTGGTGGACTATGGGGATCCATACAGTTTTTCATTTTAAAGATTTATTTATTTATGCATATGGGCAGGGTTGTAGGCCAGAGGCGTGTGGGGGGTTAGAGGATTCACCAGAGACAGAGTGGGGAGCAGAACAGGCAGATCCACTGAAGTACACTGCTGAGGGGAGCAGCGGCTGAGGCAGGAGAGGTCTGCTGTGCCATGTGGGAATCTCCCTGGCTGGGGATCAAACTCGTGATACAGTGACTGCAGATAGCTTCATAGAGCTGCACTTAATCCATTGCGCCGCCAGGGAGGACCTCCATTGACAGTTTTTGAACCAGGAAGTGACATGGTTTTAATTTAGCTTAAAATATTAACCTCCTATCTTTTTTTAAAAAGATTTATTTATTTATGCATACAAGCTGGGGTGTAGGCCATAGGGGTGGGGTGGTGAGAGGATTCACCAGAGACAGAGTGGGGAGCAGAACACTGCTGAGGGGAGCAGCGGGTGAGGCAGGAGAAGTCTGCTGCGCCATGTGGGAATCTCTCTGGCTGGGTATTGAACTCGTGCTGCAGTGACTGCAGATATCTTCCTAGTGCGGCGCTTAACCTGTTGTGCCACCAGGGAGGCCCCTAACCTCCTATCTTTGAAGAACAGGCATCTGAAGAGCAAAAGACTGGGGGACAGTAATTACAATTTATTTAAATAATGAGACTAATAATGAGGGACTGAACCAGGGTGGTGGCAGTGAGATCTGAAAGAAATGACAATGTATAAAAAGCTATGATTGAGGCAGCATCTATAGGTATAGAAAATGTTTAAATGTGAGCAAGGGAAAAGAAGGGTGCTTGGAAGGATGATGGTAGGGAAGGCAGCAGGAAGAACTGGTTTGGTGGGAAGATAATGAGCTGGTTTGGATAGAGTGAGGTGCTTGGCAAGCCATCCCAGTAGAAATATGCACAGACCATGTAGGTCAGCAACTTGAGAACAAGGTGAGTTCTAGTGATTCTAATCTGAGAGGAGACAGTGCAAAGATGATTAGGGAGCCTCGAGAACTGAGATGTTCATCAGGAGACACTATTTGAAGAGAGAGCCTTTCAGCTGGGTGAGAACCTTAGGGGAACAAAGAATGGTGGTTGGGAAAGCAAGAAAACAAAGATGGGACATTGCAAATGGTAGATACATAAATGTACAGGGAGGAAGAAAACTCCAAGGATTATATTAACTATAATATTGGAGCCTGAATATGTAGACATTTTAAGTCACTTGAGGTGAAGCAAAATTGACAATTCAGGGCCTCCTGGTGGCGCAAGGGGTTAAGTCTCAGCAATAAGAAGCTATCCATAGCCACTGCAGCATGAGTTTGATGCCCAGTGAAGGAGCTTCCCACATGGTGCAGCAGACCTCTCCTGCCTTTTTTTTTTTTTTAAAGATTCCTTTATTTTTGCATACAAGCTGGGGTGCAGGCCAGAGGTGTGGGGTGGTGAGAGGATTCACCGAGACAGTGGGGAGCAGAACATGCAGATCAACTGAAATACACTGCTGAGGGGAGCAGCGGGCAAGACAGGAGAGGTCTGCTGTGCCATGTGGGAATCTCCCTGGTCGGGCATCAGACTCTGCAATGCAGCTGCTGACAGCTCCACATTGTTGCGTTTAACCCTTTGTGCCACCGGGGGGGCCACCTCTCCTGTCTTGCCCGCTGCCCACCTCAGCAGTGTATTTCAGTCAGTCTACTTGTTCTGCTCCCCACTCTGTCTCTGGTGAATCCCCCCACAACCCCTCCTTCGCCCCCCATACACCTCTGGCCTAAACCCCAGCTCTTGTGTGCATAAATAAAAAAAATCTTTAAAAAATTGGCAATTCAAAGTGGTAGTAAGATTGAAGGAAGCACTTTCTTGGGGTGGGGAAGGAGGAAATGTTTATAGGGTGAGAAGAAACAATCAAGGATAAGGGGAGATTGAGGTTAGAGACATGAGGAAAGTGGTTGATAGATCAAGTCTACAAAAGTTGCCAATAGGGTGAAATTGAGGTAGAGGAGGTAAACTTGGCAGGAAAGAAGTGTATTTCTTTGACACAGGGGAGAAAGCTGAAAAGGAAAATATGGGTGCAGAAACATTTTAAAGTATAGAGGCAGGAAGCTGGGGGTGTTCTCATCCAGCAGCTTACTCTTCTCAAGAGAATGGAAAGTGAGGTTATCAGTGTCTGGAATGGGGCAGGTGTTGGGTTTTGAGAATAAGGGAAAGGATTGAAGCAGCTGTGGGGGAATGAGACAAGGAGTCCACTAGAAATGGGCAAACATTTCTGAGCCTAAATCCAAGAATGTGTGGTAGAACCAGTTGGCGCCATTACTCATGTAGGGCCCCTAGAAGGTGAAACAAAGAAAGGAGATAGTGTGGTGTCCCAGAGATATAATCCAGTCAGTCATCTATATATTTTACATTATCACTGCAGCAAAGATCAGGTTCTACATTACTCAACACTACAGCCCCAATATCTAGTATAATTACTGTGCTTAGATTTAACACATGTTTATTGAACAAATAAATAAAATGTGCAGAAAGATCAAAATTCTTATTAAGTGACTACCATACAGGAGAAGGAGAGAAACAGTGTTATTACTAAGGCTAGGTCAGTACCTGTCAGCAGCTGCCTTACCTTCACATGCCAGAAAGAAAATGCCAGAACCTTGGATTCCTCTCCTCTGCAGAAGCTCCCCACACTCACTGATGGCATGGAAAAGATCCATAAAAACTCCTCCCCTTCCTCAATCACCTGTTCATTCCAAGTGGGACACAGTGACTGGTTGGATTTTAAATTTCCCTCTTATCAAGCAGCAAGGAAGAGTATCTTTATACAAAGTGTTCTTCCATCTTAACAAGGTGGAAGTATGAGGTTGGTTGTTGGAGGGTTGTGTGCTTTGAAGGGGGAGATGCTGAGTAGTTGAAAGGGCGGGAAATGCCCATGGCTGACCAGTCATCTCTTGTATCAGTGACTCTGTTCTACTTGGTTTTGTACAGTTAAGGCCGGGAGTCTGTAAACGCTCTTGGGCTCTTGGACTGTGGGATCTGGGAGTCCCAGATTCTTGTCACCTGACTTTCTATTAGCTTCTGCCAGTAGGGGGCCTTGGTGGGAGATCCAAAGGTAGGAGAAGGGAAAAAAATGTACTTTCCAATAGGTGAAATCCTGTAAGTATTCAAGAGTGTCTGTCTTCAAATTAACTGGAGAATAAGCGCTTTCCCAGATATTTGGGACTTATATTTGAAATTACTGATTGAAGAATTGTAAGAAAAAATTAAATGGTACTGAAAAATACAAACATCAGTCCATAGTCATTATCATGTCACTAAAAGTATCAAATTTACCTTGGAAGTTTGGACTGTTCTTTCTTGTAAGTCCGTGGAACATTGTCACCCTGTAGGTGGTTGGGCATTCCTGATTTATTAAAATGTGTTAAGAGAGCATGTGTTTTTCTCAGTAGTAACATTAGTAGCCACTTTGATCTTTGTTGACTTTTGAGTTGAAGAGATTTGGACATCTATGATGGCATCAGAAAAAACAAACAGTTGTCACAGATAGCTGTTTGATATTTGTCCTTTTACTGAAATGATTGGAGTATTTACAGGAATCATGATTTGGTACCTGTGAAAAATTCTGTGTCTTAAAGGTCTATGAAATAATTTTTTTAAAAAAAGTTATTTATGGCTGTACAATAGTATGAATGTTCTAAATACCACTTAATTGTATATTTTTAAATAGTTGATTTTATGCTTTGTGGATTGTACTACAATTAAAAAAACTTTTTAGCGGGCACACACGCATAAATACAGCTCTGGATATTTGCAAAGAATCTTTCTCTGGCTGTCAGTTAAATATTGATAAGTGTGTGCATATAGGGAAATGTGGAAATAAGGAGACAAAAAAGGAGTTTCATGGCAAGAGAATCTAAAATGGAGCCAGAGAGTCCATAAAGGAAGTGTAATTTACACACACCTCTACCCGGATATAGTCTAATATAAACTGTGATTGCAAACAGAGATCCTGGAAAGATAGTACACAACTGCAAGTTTCCGTAATCGTTGGAAAGATTAAGCAATAGGACAATCACACAGAGACTGTTACTTCTAGCCTGAGACATCAACAATCAAAACTTCTCAAAACATTTGTGTGAGACTGCCTGTTCAACCTATAAAAACTGTAAGACCTCAGCATTATTTGGGGAGCATGGTTGAGTTTTATACTAACACTGCATCTTCTGAACTGTAATTCCTAACACACTAAAGAAACTCTTCACACTTTTGCCTTCGTTGAAACTACCCAAGGCTATGGAAGAAATACGCTGAGAGTGTTAAAGGTAACAACCTTGGAAGATCACACAGGAATAAGAATTGTTCCTTTGTCCACCAGCCAAAATGAAAAGTCTCATGAGTCAGTGTACTCCAGGAATTGAATAGAGAGCTCAGGAGGTGTTGCCTCGGGAATGGAGTAATATTAGTCTTAGACTAGTGGCTGTTATGGGCCTACCTAATCAACTTAAAAAAAAAATGTGAAATGATCAAACTGCTTCTAAATAATTTCATCCCTAAAATAAAGCAAAAGGATATTTATAGGGAAGCCTCCCTGGTGGCCTAGGGGTTAAATCTCAGTGCTATCACCACTGTGGCCTAAGTTTGATCCCCAGCCTGGGAGCTCAACCACATGGCGCAGCAGACCTCTTCTGTCCCACCTTCTGCTCCCCTCAGCAGAGCATTTCAGTAGATCCACCTTTTCTGTTCCCCAGTGTCTCTGGTGAATCCTCTCATCCTCCACACATCTGGCTTATACCCCAGTTCTTCTATGCAAAATAAAAAAAAAAAAATTTAAAAATATATTTATAGGAATTAAAAAATATCTAGAACCCAAGAAGATAGAGTATTCAATGAAAAATTACGGTGTTCTGGCACTCAACCAAAAATTATGAAGCATACAAAGGAGCAAGAATATACAACCCAGGGGCCTCACTGGCAACGCAGGGGTTAAAGACACAGTGCTATCAAGCTATTGACAGCCACTGCAGCATGAGTTTGATCCTCAGCCAGGGAGCTAGCCCACATGGCACAGCAGACCTCTCCTGTGCTACTTACCCGCTGCTACCCTCAGTAGTGTATTTCAGTAGATCCTCCTGTTCTGCTCCCCACTCTGTCTCTGACGAATCCTCTCATCCCCCAACATCTCTGGCTTACACCCCCATTCTTGTATGCATGAATAAATAAATCTTTAAAAAAAAAAGAATATATAACCCATAGTGAGAGGAAAAATGACTCAGGCACAGATGCAGAAATGACATGGTGATAGAAATGGTAGACAGAGAAAGTAGTTAATGTAATGCTGTTTAATATATATTCAAGGAGAAGATTGAACATGTTAAGTAGAGACAAGTAAGATATTTAAAAAGACAAAAATAGAAATTCTAGAGATGAAAAGTTCATTGGATAGAATTAACAGCAGATTAGACACTGCAGAAGAGAAAAGTACAAACGTAACCACTTTTGTACAAAAACATAACCTTGCTAAATGCCAAAAGATTTTATTTATTTATTTTTAATTTATTTTTCTTACATTGTTATTCATTTTTGGGCAATAAATGAATAAATCCCCATAAATCTCCTATCACCATGCTATCCATCAACTGTCACTATAGTCTCTTGTGCTCTTCCCTCCCCTGTTTTAAGCTTTCCCCCACTGCTGTAAATACCAAAAAACTTAAATAATTAAGGGTGAAGAATCTACATCTTGCCAAAAGCAAATAAAACACATGTAATCATAAAATACCAAGACACACTTGAGACCAAATATATTGGTCACATCAACAAGTATCAGCAAGGGCCTCCCTGATGGCGCAGGGATTAAAGTCTCAGTCCTACCAAGCTATCACCAGCCACTGTGGCATGAGTTCAATTCCTGGTCGGGGAGTCAGCCCACGTGGCACAGCAGACCTCTCCTGTCTCATCTGCTACTCCCCTCAGCAGTGTATTTCAGTGTATTCCTGTTCCTCACTCTGTCTCTGGTGAATCCTCTTACCCCCCACACCTCTGCCTACACCCCAGTTCTTGTATGCATAAAAAAATAAGATAAATCTTTAAAAATAAATAAATGTCAACAAGCTCAACTCATCTACTAAAGGAATTAGCTGGCCACAAAGCTAGACCCAACCATAGGCTGCAAGCATCACATGTACCCAAACCAAAATGATTCAGAAAGACTAAAGAAAGGGTAGACAAAGATAAACCAGATTAATGGAAAAAAGAAAAAATATATAGAAATTATCAAGACCAGACTTTATTCTTATTCATTACTTATCCCTTTATATTAGTGGAAATTTTAACTTTACAAATTGCCTAATAGACCTATGAAACATCTTTGTAGGTGGCTATGTTGCCTTTTCAGCGTGCAATTGTAGCAAATATTTAAAGAATAATCATGATACACCAGCCACAGGGCTAAGAAGGTTTATTTATCCATCTCATTTAATCTTCAGAACAACTCTATGTCTTAATATTGAGAAAATGAAGGGATGGAGAGGTTAAGTCACCCAAATTTATACCCTAGGAAGTGGCAGCATACTTACATTCCAGTCTGCCTATGTCTGGTGTCCTGGACTCAGCCAGTACTCCTGCTTCTCTGCCCTAATCTTTATCAAGTCCTGAAAAATACTGACAGATTACTAGAATGCAAGTTAAATATTATGTCAAACATAAAAATACACTAGTAAGAATAAATGCAGCTCATCTTAGAAAAGTCTATAAAATGTCTTTGTTACCTTTCCCATTTTTAAGAAAGGAAGCTTATCAAGAGAAAAGGACTGATAAATACAAACTGATCATTGCAACTGAAACTATTGTATAAAGTGAAAGACTATTTCAGGATCCTAAGTTAGTTACATCACTGTAATATATATAGACATATAATATATATTTGATGTGACAATTATGTACACTTTTATAACATAATATTTTATTGAATTTTAATATACCATTAGATTATATAGATTATGTTATTATATTATAAATACTCCATCACAGTTATACATATACATAATATAAAGCCTTCCACCTAGTTTTCCTTTGGGAATAATCAAAATGAGCAGATAATTGTTGTAAGTTTCCCTAAAATATTTTGATGTTATTATCAATTTGTACTACTTTTGAATTATCTGATTTCCAAGTGTTGTAGATCCTAACCCAAACTGAATTAGTATACTAGACCTGAGGAAATATGCCAATGCAATAAAACACAAACACCAAGGGCAACAAGCAGAGATTCTACAAGATTGCATTCACATGGACTTAATCTAAATAGTTAATATCTCCTTTCAAATAGGAATGTTATCAATTTTTATCCAGATTTTAACTCCCTAAGAATACTAGCAATGTGCATAGTGAGACTTTGTGGTCTCAGAGATTGCATGAGAGAATATACATTTTTTTGTGGTAAAGTGTTAACTTTTGGGTAATTCGTTACACAGAAATAGATGACTAAGACACTCAGATACAGTAAAAATCAACTAAGCAGACTCTATGGAAATTAATGGTTGTCAAGGTAACACGTTCCAAACTGTGTTTCTGATTAAATCAATGCATAATGAATTGCTGGAGACAGGATGTCTCGTAGCTTATAGCACAGTGCCTTAAAATAGAGCTTCATCGGTGGCATTAAAGTTTACTCACCATCTCCCAGGGAGAGAGCCACTAAATCTTGTTCTAACTCTTAAACTTGGCTGCATTCTCTGCTGAGGACAAAGATGACTTTGTTTGCCTGTCTCTGAGTTTAGGTGAATAATCCTTTCCAATCCATTTAACTTTTCTGATCTGTTTATATGCTCATCAAACAACTTTGAATAGTAACTCTGCTTCCTTGCTATTTGGGAAGAAGGGCGGGGTGCCCTGATTACCAAGTGGAAACATTTGGGTGTGTGCATACTGTCCTAGTCCACTCAGCAGAAGAGCTGCAGACCTCTGGAGACATGTCACCAAGCCAAGAGATAGAGCTATTAATGTTGGGGGTGGAGGGAGGACTGCAGTTGGGCAAAATTTACATGAAGTCATATTTGAAAAGTTTCAGACCAAACAGCACTATGTGTAAGGGCTCAGCTTTGGGTCTAAACTGCAAAGTAGACTCAGAGTCCTGTTTTTTGGAAATTACAAAGTTAGCTATGGACTGTCTTGTCTAGAAAGCCCTGTCTGGAGCCTGCATCTGGGTTGGAAATTGAGGTTCCGTCTCTATCTTAATGACATGGCTCTTCTAGGCAGAAGTGAACTATTACCTTCTCAATGACTGAACTTACATAGCAAAGTTTCTGGCAACCTACTATTTTGCAACAGGTTTTCCAACTATAAAAGCAGAAGTCACTCAAAAGGGGTTTGCCTGACATTTTACAGCTATGCCATGACCTTGGGAGAATCTTGTTTTCAGTTAACTTTGTAGCTGGCTTTCGGTGTCTATTATGCCACTCAGATTCACATAAGGGCAGATTTCTCTTTCTCAATATACTATCTGGAGAGAGGATTGTTTGAGTCTTTATTAAAAAATCACTACTTTACAGAATGTAATATACCATAGATAAATACAATAAAAATAATTCCTAAATTAAAAAAGTGAACATGGGCCTCCTGGTGGCGCAGCGGTTGATCACTGTGCTGTGGAGCTGTCGGCAGCGGCAACTCGACTTCAACGCCCAGCCGGGGAGATTCCCACATGGCGCTGCAACCTCTCCTGCCTCGCCCGCTGCTCCCCTCAGCAGTGTGTTTCCGTCCATCTGCCTGTTCTGCTCCCCACTCTGTCTCTGAACTCTCTCACCGCCCCATACCTCTGGCCTGTACCCCAGCTTGTATGCATAAACAAATAAATCTTTAAAAAAATAAAAGTGAACATGACTCTGCCCCCAAATGTTAGAATTTTATTGTTCCCAAATACTTTTAATCAATTACATAATCCTTTCAAAAGTATCTCTTTAGGAAGTAGCATTCATATAAGATAGATACAGAGCATGGTTTTGATACAAGGCAGCAAGGGGCAGTAAAACTGACCAACGACACTGCCCCAATAGGTTATTGGTCATTGTCTGAGTTCTTGACCCGTGCACATTGTAAGACTACTCAGGTTCAGAGAACAATAATAGGATTTATTTAACAAACCAGGGAAAAACAAAAAGGCCAAAAATGGCCATTTACCTCACTCAAAGCAGTTTTCAGTGTTTTTAAGTCCTAAAAAAAAAAACCTAAGATGGTGTCTTCCCACCACTGAGGATACAGAGCTCCTGAACAACAGGCCACGCTCCCAAGATGGTGTCTTCCTGCTACTATAGAACTAGAGCACTTGGCAGCCAGACCATAGACCAGGTTTCAAGTCATGAAAACAACGGAAGACACCGTAGGAAATACTTCCCAGAGCTCCCGAGATTCCCCAGTTCGATACCAGGCAAGCGACACTCAAAACAGCAGCTGCAGCAGCTGAATGACATGACAAACGGCCACACTCACCCAGCTCAGTGAGGCACCTGCTGTGGGTCTTCGCCTTCTCTGCCAGGCTGTAACAGCAGCAAAACTGGAAAGAGTTTTAGTTGCTCAGATACTTGCAAAGTCTCCAAACTTTTCCTCTCTGAAGTTGGATGCTGGAAGCCTCTCCGCGTCCTTCAGAGGCCTGCAACAGCCTTCTGGAAGCTCAGCACAGTGGGGGCCAAAATCATTGACCCTGGAATTGCTGAAGATCTAAAAGCTCTGAATCCTGAACACTGAGTGCCGGGTGCTGCTTCTGCAGTCCCTTATATTTTTTATTAGTTTCCACCCCAAAATGCAATACTTTGTTTGCATTTTCCCCGGGGGCTATCTATCCTCACCAGCACCCCCCTCCAGGGGGCACCACCTGTAACAGTCTTTGGCTTCAGCCACTGGTTACATTTTCAAAAATAACTAGACTCTTGCCCACCTGTGACTATGAAGGTGCCTCTCTTTTCTCCTTTTCCTAATAAGCCTGTCCTTTTAAAATGTAAAAAACAAACAAAACCAAAAATAAGTAAAATATTTGCTGGCTTAGGGTATGTGAGCATAGTCTTGATGGAACAAATGCTTTCATTCATTTTTTTAAAAGATTTATTTATTTATGCATACAAAAGCTGGAGTGTAGGCCAGAGGTGGGGGGGGGGAGAGGATTCACCAGAGACAAAGTGGGGAGCAAAACAGGCAGATCTACCAATATACACTGCTGAGAAGAGCAGTGGGACAGACAGCCTCCTGGGCCATATGGGAAGCTCCCTGGCTGGGGATTGAACTCATGCTTCAGTGACTGCAGATAGCCTCATAGTGCTGAGATTGAACCCCGTGTGGTACCAGGAAGACCTGTAAATGCTTTCATTCTATGAGAAATAATGAGATCAATGCCATTAACCTTTCTTTTATGTGCAAAAGTATGTCAGTGTCTAATCAGGAAAACAGAAACAGTGGCTATTTCAAATAAATGGGAGCTTTAGGTGGGGACTTAGCCATAAAACGTCTGGAAGAACCAAAGATCCATGAGGAAGTAAATGCAAGGTGGGAGGGGTGGGGTGGGAAGGCTCTGAGCCCATGCTTTAGTTATTGTTCTTGTATTATTGAAGCAAAATCAAAATTTGAGCCACAATTTGGTATTGATAAATACGCAGGCTAGAGCATGGGCTTGGAGTCTGGGCTTAGGCGGGGTGCCATTGCTGACTGGCTGCGTGACTGTGGCCAGGTTTTCTCACTTGACAATTAGGAAATAAGGGCCTATGACCAGGGTTGCTGCACAGACTAAATAAGGTACAACTTGTGAAGCACTAAGTACATTTCCCGTGATTTATATGGGCCTTGCATCTGCTGGAAGCAGCTCCTGCCAGAGCCGGAGCTGTGCCAGAAATGGCCACCCAGGGAGTTGAGGAGGAATGGAAGAGAAGGAAAACCCAGGGAGGAAAAATAGATCTGACTGAGGTCTTGTTGACGCACCAGCACATCCAGAGCAGAGGAGGTGGTGTCAGTCTCACAGCAGCATCTGCTGGGCTTCTCCCTGGCCCTGGTATGAGGAGCACAGGCCTGACGGTGTTTTGCTTGGGGGCCAAATTATGCTCAGGGACTGAACTTGTCTTTGTCAATAATTTGTCACAGCTTCACTGCAGGAATTACAATTTATAATAACATTTCACAGACCAAAGCATAGCAGATAATAATGTCTCTTAACAAGTCAATACAGAAATAACATACTGCATTACTCCAAGCCAATGATGGAGGCCATTACTCACGTTCAGGCAGAGGGGAGATGAAAGGCAGGCCGTCCAAATTGAGTTGAGAGTACGTACCTTTGTACAGTTGGTTCTCAGCTAACCCTTTGCTGACCCACTGCTGGCTGCACAAGGTGGAAGTCCCTCATTGCTAGAGCTCCGTGCTGGGTGGGCACAGGTGCTGGTGTTTGCAGGCGAGAGGAGCTCCTTCAATGGGCTGCTGCTCAGGCTTCACCACTCTGGCAAAGAGGAGCCTCTGCCTCAGTAGGAGTTAATGCCCCAATGTCTTTGTAGAGCTACTTAAATCAGCAAAGGACCTGTGCCTGACTCAACACTCCTAGCAAGTCCTCACCAGCTTTTGGTGTTTGCAGTTGAAGTGTCCATTACATGATGGATCCACTGTCATTACTACAGCGTTGATGATAAAAGGGTCCTGGTGTGTTCATATTGATAAGCTCTCAGGAGCATAACAATTTTGCTGACACCATCCTGCATGGGTTCATACCAATAAGAAAGTTCTACTACCCAACTTGAAAACAGTTTTATTAAAACAAGGTATTCAAAGCAAGTTCAAATCATCCAAAACAATCTTTTAAACCACAGAGTTGAAATCACAATAAATCAGTACACAATAGAGAACTTGCTGAGCTACAGATTTTTCACATGGAAAACAATTGTTTTCCTTGCTAGGCAGATGTGAAAACTAAATGAGATAAAAAATAAATAAAATACCCAGCTCATAGCAGTTCAGTGACACTAATTTCAGTGATTAAATAATTGTTTTACACATAATTACAATCTAAACAATTAATTAACTAATTAAATCAATTAAATAATTAAAAATATCACTATCAAAACATCACAAAGTATTTGTGTCCCTGCCTGTTATCATGTGCTGGAAAATATTTGTATTTGCTATCTGCAAGGAGGAGAGTTTGGTGTGCGCGTGTCCATCAGGGATTCTTCACTAAAGTGAGTCCGGGATGCTCAAGTTTCCTCCTGACCTGGATTCTGCTTTCTGGACTCAGGATTCTGTTTCACCTGGGTTGGTGGGTGGCGGCGTCTGAGAAAGGTGAAGTTCCATGTATTGCCACCAGGTGGCGCGGTACTTCTTTGCCTTGGCTGCATGAAAAAAACAGCCAGATTTGGAAGCCCAGAAGTTTTGGGGGAAGCTCTAAAAGGGTCGGTGATTTATCCGGATGTGGTTAGGAGTATGGAAGACTTCAGTGAGAGGCAGTAAAGGCTGGGTGGAGAGTCATGGCAGGATGAGGAGAAAGTATGTGGCAGTAAAAGGTACCCACTGAGACCTGAGGAGGGGCTCTGGTCCAAAGCCCACAGATAATTCATCCCCTCTTTCCACAACCATTTGTCAGGCAGTTACCATTATCTATAAACTGGGCCATGAGCAAAATAGGTCTCCTCCAGTCAGTCAGTCTTGGTGGGGAGAGTAATATACAATGTGAAAATAAGACATATAATGCTATCATTTCTCTTACCCTAAAGGTGTGCCAAGCATTGTATTGCTATCATCCCATTTTTCAAAAGAGGTAACTGACATTCAAAGGACTCACCGATTTCTCAGACTCACAAAGCTAAGAAACAATGGGTTCAAGAAGCTATGCCAGTCTCTTTCACAAGCTATGCTGGTGCCTTAAAAATCAGGACTCCTCTAGAAAATATAGCAAAACCAAACCTCCCCACCCTTAAAGCTCAAGACTTCAGATTTACCTCAGCAAGGAATCATGGCTAGGATGGCAGGGACCCCAAGTGGGTTCCTCTATGCTGCCACCTCCCCACCCTACACTAACTAACCTCGGCATCTGGTTCACCCCTAGCGTCATTCCCACAGCCCCAGCCTGACCTTTGTGACCAGTGTGACTCCACTCTGGAGATCACTTAGTGACCCTGTTTTCCAGTTGTTGGCTCAAGTACCCAAGTGTCGGGTCAGCAATACCGCACTGATGAAGAAAAGAGACAGGAGTCATACAGCAGACTGTGGGATGCAGGATGCAGCTTAAGGGCAAGATCCTGGTCTTTTTATTGACAGAGAAAAGGGTGGGTCAAATGGATACTGGATTTAGGGCTTTAGGGAGGGTGAGTTCGAAGATCTACTCCCAACCCCCCCACCCATGGCGCCAATCTTATTAACAAGGCGTCCACTGAGCAGTCTCTTGGGATGCAAAGTATATCAGTCAACAGCTCCCTGAGCTTTCTTGGCACACCTCATGATGTATACCCATTGCCCAGGGCCATCAAGGGTCCTGCTCTTGCGTAACTTGAAAGGAGCCTTGTACACCCACACCCAAGTGCAGCTCTTTTTTGCTTTACTGCATCCCCTGCCCATCTAGCATCTTTCTGTCTCTTCGCCTTCATTTTCTTCCTTTCCTCAGTTTTGCTCCCATGTTGCAGCCTATAAGCCACCTAAAAAAAAAAGCCCTGAACCCCCACTGTCTTGACCTTCCTCCATTACACCTGCTCCTACCTCCTATAAGGCTGGAACTGCTCTGTGTATTTGGGCAGTGGCGCCCCCAAAATCACCCAACAGTTGAGAGTGTTAGGGGAAGAGGAGAAAGGTGCTGCTGTGTGGAAATTCTGTAAAGAAGCGGGGAGAGTGGCTACTTGAAGGCTTCAGAGTCCTGTGGGTAGCACATGTTTTGCTGACAGTGGGGAAGATGAGGGCGTGGGCTCCAAGGGTCGTAGACAGTGGAGATTATTCCAAGCAGCTGCTTGAGTAAAAGGGCGAACAGGCAAGAGAACTACCCTGCGGTCCCTGGCTATATGGAGGGCCCAGGTGAGGACATGAATCCCGGATTTAAGGTGGAACCTATGCTGTGGCCATGGCTTTTCTCTGCTAAAAATCAGCTGCAGGGAGGTCTGAATTTATCTGGGGCTGGGGTTTGCCATGTGGTTCCGACATCGGAGAGTGTGGATTTTGAGGACACTGATGCTGGCTAAAGCAGACTCCACACATATTACCAGTTCACCTCACTTGAAAACCTGTTTGCTTACTTATTGTTTACAAAACACAAGCTTCCTGAGTGCAGGGCCTCGCTCTCCACTGTCCTCCCACCAAGTTCTCCATCATCTCCTGAGCAAGTAAGTCAGATGAAGAGGGCGAAGGGGCCAGGGCTCTGGCACAGGAAAGAGGTGTGAGAGATAGAGTGAGAGGGTGGGGTGCAGGTAGATGTCTGAATGCACAGGTTCTAGGGGAGTCAGGTCTGGAGAGGACCCGCTCAGGACCTGGGGCTGAGGCAGAATGGAGTTTGGGTAACCTCGTCCATCTTGATTTGCCCAGGATTTTCCTTCTGAACATCTTACCGCTCAGCCCTGCGTCATTTGGGCCAACTGGTCATTCTGAATATGAGACAATCTCAGCGATCCCAAGGGCTGATGGTGGCCTATGGAGGCTGCAGGATCGCCCACTCTCCTGGGCAAGTGTCACATTTTGCCATACCCTATGTGTACCCCCTCGGTTATGTTTTCTCGTCAGTGAAAATGGAACTTCTTCGCAGCCCTGAACTCTAGGAATAACAACTGTGCTATAAATGGCAAACACTTCCAAGAGTGGGAGCACCAAAGTGCAACTCCATCAGCATTTTCAAGGCTGCAAATTAAATGCATTGTACTCATTGCCTTCAACAATTGTAACAAGTCACCCATTGAACTCTTTTCTTTCTATTGAAAATTTAACTGCTGATTCATTGAAATTAGTATCCATTTTCTTAGAACTCTAATAATGTCAATTTGTAATATTACATGAAAGGGTTATTTATAAATATCATAATTTTATTTAACCGAGCATAGAAATCATATCAGGAATGAAATAGTCTTTGGTTAAATAGACATATCTAGTTTTGAAAACAGATTTTATACCCCACACATGCATGCTATACCACAGACAAACCATAGCTTCATTACAGCTTAAATATAATAATTGACTTGCTGTTACAACAACCAAATAAGGATTACTAAATGAGTCTAGAGAAGTTTTACTCTTAGAACAGTATTTGATGCTTAAATTATTAAAAATTAAATACAGACTTTCTGGAAATACTGTAGAAACACATGTCGACCAAAAACCAACTTTTTAATAATGAGTCAGTATATGCAAGGAATATTGAAATAAATAATATCAGAATGACGCTCTCTTTTGATAGCATGGATTGGTATATTCACTGTAAATGGGAACATGGGGTTCCGGATAGAGCTTATTCATAGAAATAAGAGAAAAAGCCTTTCCCAGCTCATATAGAGGAAGATTACTGGAAATAGCGTTCTTTGCTATAAACATCAGTAGTGAATCATTATGTACAGGCTTGGATCCCTATGTATACCTTTGTTTGCATTGGAAACTCGATAATCTTTCCCTTCTACGTATCCCACTTGAAATCAATACAGCAGATTTGTTGAATTTTTCTAAATTTGTATTCAATATTAAATTGAGGACATTTAGAAAACTTAAAGAACTCATATCTCTTCCACAACTGTAGGTACTAATAGTTAACAAAAGAAAACAAATGTTTTGCTAGGTTTTGGCACACACCTCAGTAATTTATTAGGCACCATTAAGAGAGTAGCATAAATGCCTTATTTAAAAGCTAAGCCTTAAATTTTGTTTATATTAAACTTTTTACTCTCAAATAATTGTAGATTTGAGATAATTGTAGGTAACTGTAGATTCACAAGCAGCTGTAAGATATAATACAAAGAAATCTTGTGTCCTTTTATTGTTTCCACCAATGATAACATGTTGCAAAACTATATTACAATATCACAACCAGGATTCTGACATTGGCATAGTCAAGATAAAGAACATTTCCATTACCACAAAGGTTCCTGTGCTACACCCACAATCCTCCCTGGCACCTCCTGATCTGTTTTTTATTTCTAGAATTTCGCATTTCTTTTTTAATAAAAAGATTTATTTATTTATGCATGCAAGAGCCAGGTGTGGACCAGAGGTGTGGGGCGGTGAGAGGACTCACCAGAGACAGAGTGGGGAGCAGAACAGCCGGACTGACTGAAATACACTGCTGAGGGGAGCAGTGGGTGAAGACAGGAGAGGTCTGTTGCACCATGTGGGAAGCTTCCTGGCTGGGGATCTCACTTGTGCTGCAGTGGCTGCAGATAGCTTCATAGTGCTGAGACTTAACCCCTTGCACCACCAGAGAGGCCCCTAGAATTTTGCATCTCAAAATATTTTATAAATGCCATTATAGTATATAACCTTTTGGGGTTGGCTTTTTAATTCAGCATAAATTTCTGGAGATTCATCCAAGTTGTTGCTTATATCAGAAATTAGTTCCTTTTTATTGCTGAGTAGTATTCTGTGCATAGATGTATCACACTTTGCTTCACGAGTCATCCATTAAAAGACTTCTGATCGATTAGTTTTTGAATATTTGTATAAAGCTGCTATGAACATTCAAGTACAAATTTTTCTGTGAACATAAGTTTTCATTTCTCTGGGATAAATGCCCAGGATTGCAATTGCTAAGTGGTAGGCAACGACATGATTAGTTTAATAAGAAACTGTTAAATGGTTTTCCAGAGTGGCTAGTCCCATGTTACATTTCCACCAGCTAAAAAGTTAACTGGTCCAGTTTCTCTGCATTCTTAATGTTGTTACTCTATTTTATCCATGTTAGAAGGTTTGCGGTGATATTTTATACTGGTTTTAATTTGTAGCTCCCTAGTGGACAATGATGTTGAATATCTTCTCATATACTTATTTGCTATTTGCAGATTCTCTTCAGTGAAATGTCTGCTCATGTTTTCCACTGTCAATGAATTTCTTTTAAACTGTTGGGTTTTGTGTTCCAGCATATTTATTGAAAAGACTCTCCTTCTCTGCCCCTTTACACAAAAAAATCAATTGAGCATAAGTGTTTGGGTCTATTTCTAGATTTCTATCTTTTCCATGGTTCTGTGTGTCTGTGTCTTCACCAGTACCACTCTGTGTTGATTACTATAGCCATATAAATATAAACCTTTATTTTGGATCGCGTGATTTCTCCCACTTTATTCTTTTTTTTTTTTTTTTTACAAGAGTGTCTAAGCTATTCCCAGGCCTGTGACTTGGAACTTTTAGAAGCTTGTATATGTCTACAAAAACATTGCTGAAATTTGGATAGAAATTGCATTAAACCTATAGATCAGTTTGGGGAGAATATACATCTTTATTATTCAGTGTTTTCCAATCCATAAACATGATATGTTTCTTCATTTATTTAAGTCTTTGATTTATTTCATTGGCATCTTTAATTTTCTACATAAAGATTCTGTTCATATTAAATTTCTACAGGTATTACTTTTCTTTGGGTTGATAACAAGTATTATATTTTAAATTTTGGTTTCCACATGTTCATTGCTATTATATAGAAATGCAATTAAATTCTATGCGGTGATCTTGTTTCCTCAGACCTTGCTGCGTTCACTCACTAGTTCTGTTTTCAAAAATAGATTCTGTGGAATTTTCTATATAGACATTATCTCATTTGTAAATAGACTTTTATTTTATTCTTTCTTATCATATTCATTGCATTTTTGGGACTTATTACTTTGTCTAGAACTTCCCATATACCCTTTAACATTTTTACACGTTAATTTCTAGAAATTTGCTGAAATTTACTGGCCTGAAGGGGCTTCATCAGACTCAAAGTTAGGCATTTTCTATACCCCGCTTATTAACCAACTTGTTAAGATTTCATTTCCTGTAATTTGAATAAGTACCTGATAACATTTATCAGTGCCAATAAATGGTACCCACACTGCCAACCCCCTTGAAGCAGCAGCATAACCTGTAATGAGCAAAGTGGAACCTGATTATAACACAAACCTAGATTAGGAGCATCATTCATAAGAGAGGATCAGGAGTCAGGGTTGCTTAAAACATTAAGGCTGGAGGTTGATATATGGAGTACAAGGTTTGGTCTTCCAGTTTCCCCCTTTTACCTCTAAATTGGGGGTAGCAATAATTTTAAATTCTAAAATATGAAATACCCTCAATATTACCTTATTCTTATATATTAGACATCGCCACTGTTAGGAACTCCTGAAAATTGGCTTTTGATAAATAAAGAACTCTGGGCACTGCTATGCTTTTATTTACAGGCATTTAAAAATATATTTGACAACTCAAACTCTTCATGCCTTAATTTCTTAATGGGCAACGATTAGTAACACTTTTTTAAATTTAAAAATGCACGTCTTCTATATAATGATTTTTTGAGGTTTTACAATGCTACCTAACTCACCAAAGAAATTTTAGAGCTATTAAAGGACAGAAAACTGGGTGTTTGTAGATCCTTAATATATTTCAATACAAGAGTTCTTGGATGTGTACATGCAGGTCCTTGTAGGTCTTAGATGTGTACATAGGTGCAATGTAGTTTCTTGCAAGCATCATGAGCTTCTGAATATAATTTGTACAAAATTTAAAATATGTACTAAGAATCAAACTTCAGAGACTTTTTTGGAGCAGGAAGCAGTGGCAAATCATCAGGTTGATTATCACTTCACTGATTTCCCAGTTCATTGACTACCTATGAATGTCAGTAATTTTTTTGCCTTATTCTTAAAACTGGAAATCTTTGAGGAATCACTCCAATCATTGCCTTTGATGAGTTCTGGACATTGACTTAGTCTCTGTGAGTCTCAGTTTTCTTGTCTGTCAGCAGTAAGGATGATAGCCTCTCTGTGGTCATAAGTCTTAAATGAGATGATCTTGTCAGGGGCCCAAGGATGGGCAGGAAGTTTGCTTTCCAGGATTGACTTTTCTTTCCTTCCTTCTTTTTTTGTTGCCTTTGCTCCTTTGTCTGGTTCACTTCTCCCCTCTTCTCTCTACATCACACAATGAGGTGCCTCTTATTTTGGGTGCCACTCCAAATGCTTGCGAGAGGAAGCCCTCTATCAGAGGTATCAGCTGGAGGGACCCTGGAGCTTGATGCTGAAACTCTCCAGCTTGTTCTCGTGCCTCTGAGCCTGCTGCCACAGATCAGGACTGTGCACGTGGCTCCTCATGACACAGTGGGGAACCAGCATCACATGTAACCAAGACAGTCTAGCAAATGGGATTTAATGCATTTGCATTCCAGTAGCGTGACGAGCAATTCATACAGAAATATCCTTGCACCCTCACCCCTAAACACAAGATTGTGGCTGAGGGAAGCCTAGTTAGTTCTTTTATGATTTCAATGAACTTAGAACCAAGACACTGCTTCTGGCATAGCAAGTCACAAAGATTCTCTCACAATACAAAGCAATCACGTTGTACATACAGGCATGTTTTTTTTTGTCTTGAAGAATGGAACATGTCCTTTTGACAACCAACAATGATTCCCAAGTAAGTGAGGGTAGGCTGGAGTACAGCATAAACAGACTATCTATGTGCGGTGCCTGTATGAATGGGACAGTCGCAAAGGACCGCTTTGATCTCTGGTCTAGCACAGGGCTCCCTGGCCACCCTCTCTCCTCTGCTGTAAGGATGACGGCTGCTCTGAACCCTTCAGTAAAGAGACAGCGGGCAATGGCTGTCTGGCAGCATCACTTAAAGGTTTTTATTTTATGCCAACACTGAGGATTTTCTTCTTATTTCATCAGGCCTTTCTTGGGACTGCTTTGAAATATTCCTCCCTCGAAATGTCAGACACTCCACCATACCATTTCTGAAGCCAGATATGTTCTATCCTCATCTTCATAAAGAACCATTCATACTGACGAGGCCACTTTCTCAGAACTGGGTGTCTGCAGAAGTAAAGGACAAGTCACCACAGTGTTCTTAACTCAGGGTGTGCCCTCCAGAGCCCAGGCCCAGGTCATACGAGCCTGCAATGCCAGGTGTTGAAACCACCAGGGAGCCAGCTATGGCGTCTGGGGCAGCCTGAGGAAGGCAGGAACCTGTTCTCCCCAGAGTGGTGGACAGCTCAGTTCTTGAGCCAGTCTCCTTGGTTTGAATCCCAGTTGGCCAGCTGGGATGCCTCATGGGCCCTCTGCCCTCTCAAGCCTAGCCCCAAACCTGTCACGGGCATGACCGTGACAGTCTCAGGCCTCAGGGTTTTG